>CM024266.1:2343695-2474731 GCA_013621005.1 Aeschynomene evenia
CAATGGTGCACACACTTGTGTCGGGACAAGAATTTCTCAAGATCACACAAAGTTAGATTCAGACACAATTGCAGATTGTATAAAAGAAATGGTAGAATCTGACCCATCTTTTAAGGTAAAATCAGTAATTGCAGCGATTAAATCTCGATACGGCTACACTGTTACATACCGAAAGGCATGGATGGCAAAACAAAAAGCAATTGAAAAAATTTATGGTGGATGGGAAGCCTCGTATGCAACTTTGCCTCAATGGTGTATAGCCATGTACGATGCTGTTCGAGGATCAGTGGTCGAGATGGATTTAGTAGATGGTTACAGTCCAGATGGTTCTATTGTCCCGGATGCCCAGATAATGCGTCGGGTCTTTCTGGAGTTTTGGTCCGTGCATCAGAGCCTTTAGACATTGCAAACCAATTGTGCAAGTTGATGGAACACATTTATATGGAAATATAAAGGAGTTCTATTATTGGCAGTTGTACAAGATGGAAATGATAAATAAGTACCAATTGCTTTTGCCATTGTTGAGGGTGAGACTGCTGATGCTTGGCATTTTTTTCTCTCAAACTTACGCAAATATGTTGTGACGAGAGATGGAGTAGGAATCATATCTGATAGGCATGAGTCAATTTATGTGCGGCAATAAGAAGGAAGCAATGGGGAATGAGAAGCTCCAAGAGCATTTCATCGGTTCTGTATCAGACATATCGCCGCAAACTTTCATCGAAGGTTTAAAGCACCATATTTGCATAAACTTGTCACATGCATGGGTAAAATTTATAATTTATTTACACTTGTAAATTTATACACAACTATTATTTTTTTGCTTGAAATATTTATTTATTTATTTATTTATTTATTTACAGGATATTCAAAAACTGAGGGTGAGTTTAATATTCATTATGAGCGAATGAAGGAACGTGGAGAAATATATACAACTTGGCTTGATGATATTCCACGAGATAAATGGGTGTTAGCATATGACAATGGATATCGATGGGGTCACATGACTACAAACCTAGTCGAATGCATTAACTCTGTGCTAAAAGGGGTTCGTAGTCTTCCTATTACTTCTATAGTTAGGGCAACATACTTTCGACTAGCAGAGTTGTTTGTAATAAAAGGACGGGAGACATGTGCTCGAAAAAATGCTGGTCATATTTTTACTGAAACTGTCATGACTCGACTCCAAGAAAATGATGGTCATTCTAGAGGACTATTTGTTAGTCAAATGGAAAGGGAACAACAAACTTTTCATGTTAAAAAGATATCCAATAGGGAAGAGTATAAAGTTGATCTGAACCACCGAGTTTGTGATTGTGGCAATTTCCAGATATATCGATATCCATGTTGTCATGCAATTGCATGTTGCAATAGCTTGAATATTAGGTGGGGATCTTATGTTGATTCTGTTTATAGGACAGAAGAAGTTTGCAAAGTGTACAAAAAAGAGTTTGGAGTAATAGGGAATGAAAGCACTTGGCGTCACTACACTGGTCCGAGAATTTGCCCCAATCTTCAGTTGAAGCGCATAATCAAAGGTCGACCAAAATCTACTCGTTTCCTGAATGAAATGGATAGTCATGAGATGCGAGGCTCTCGTCGATGTGGTCTTTGTCGAGGTGAAGGACACAGACGTAGTCGATGTCCTCATGCTCCTGGACCTAGCTCCTAGTCCTCGTGTATTTGTAACATTTACTAGCCTCTAAATTTTTCTCAATGTATTAGTGATTTTCATTATTATTCCCTAAATTCTCCTCAATGTATTAATGATTTTCATTATTATCTAACTACATTATTGATTTTATTATTACATAGATTGAAATATAAAATGTAACAATATGAAATATAAAATTAATCAAACTAACCAGCTAGTGCATTATAAAAATACAAGAAGACCAAATATATATATAACAACATGAAATCTAAACATAACAACATTAGTGATAACATCGTACATATTATTATAACATTAAGCTCATTATATCCTAAACTCAATCTACACTTTCACCGCCTGCGCCAAAATGGGGAAAAACTCAACCTATTAGGCGGATGAATTTGGTCAGCAGCACGTAAATATCCATCAGGATCTCCTCTTCTTCTTTGTTCAACTCCATGTTCTTGACCCTCAATTGCCGATATATCTGGCTGGTACACTCCTCCTGCTTGAGATGTTGACATGTTAGGTTCAACCCAAGGATGGTTAGAGGATTGAGTTGTGTCAAAATTGGAACTGGGGTGAAAATTACACCCAAATGACACATCACTGCTACTACTATGATGAGTCGGAGTCTCTCTTATTTGATTGACCCAATCTGGACGTTGTTCTGGAAAATGCTGCTCAGAATGGTGTTGTTGTTGGAGTTGTTGTGGCTCTTCGTTTATTTGTTGTGGGTCGAGTTGATGTGGCTGTTGATCATCATGTGGCAAGTCCATTGTTGGGGTCAAATATAGCCAATTACCTGCAAAATTATAGTACCAATCAATATACTCGTTATCATTATCAATGCATTATTTATTTCTAACACTTTATATTTACCTGCAAACTCATAGTACCAATTCATATACTCTTGTGATGCAAAATAATTTTGAGCTTGAATGCCATTGATAATAACATTGGCATCACGATATTCCCATAAATCAACCCACTCTGCATGTTCTTGCCTCCAATCATATGTCTTTTTTCTACCCTTCAGATCCACATTGTGTGATCGTCCTAACATGCGAGGTGCACCAGGAATAGGCTGAGTAAATCCAAACTGGCGCATCACACGGTCAACAGCATGCCACTCTATCGTCTCAAAACATATCAACGAGCACACCATCCTCCACTCCGGACTTTCATGTCGGAAGTCCAATGGAATGAGACCGTCAAGCTCTTCCTCCAAATACGGTTGCCACACAAACTGTAATATAAGATGCACACATAAAATGAAATTCTAATTACAAAAAAAAATCATTCATGTTGTATAACTATTTGTACCTCATTAGCTTCCATCTGATCTATTTCTTGTCTAATATTAACAACATTTCTGAATAGATACCCCGATGGATAGTAAACCTGCAACCATCTGTAAAAATTTTAAAAATATTAAAAATTATAATACAATTGAGCTTAAAAATATTTTCAAAATATTGTAAGGTAGGGGGATCGAAAAGGAAAAGAATGCGTCATTACCTTAAAGCAAGAGGAAAATCAACCGGATGAATTGGCCTAGGAGCCAACCACGGCATCCGATACCATGCCCATGCCTGCAATAATACCATGCAGCCACAGATATCTACAGTATCATATCGCGTCGCACGATCTAAACCTCTATAGAGCATTGCAAGACATGCTGAGCCCCAGCTATACTGACCAATTTGGTCAATGTCTCGAAGTAATGGTAGATACTTTGCATGGACATAAGTATCACTTTTACTCGGCATTATTCCTTTACCTAGCAAACATAATATATATGTTCGGACGTAACATGCCCGTTGGTGAGCATTGTTAAAATTGCGAACTGAGCCCATCAAATTTACAAGCCATCTTTCTCTAATACCAGAAACCTTTAGATCACCTGGTTCTGGCAAACTTCCTAACAGCTCAAAACATAAGTTTTGTACTGCACCAAAATTAGGATTAGTACTTCCAGTGACCGGTGACCCATGAACTCTAAGTCCAGTCAAACAAGCAACATCCTCCAATGTGATTGTGCATTCACCGATTGGGAGGTGAAACGTATGGGTTTCTGGACGCCACCTTTCCACCAATGCAGTTATAATATGCCAATTCACCTCCATACTAATTAATCTTGAGAAATGATAAAATCTCGTTTGTCGTAATTCATTATCAATATCTATAATTGGGCGTTGCATTGTTAGATGACGTGCACGCATGGTCCTCACAATCTCCATCTGTATTAGCATATGAGGACAAATAATTAAACAAAAAAACATAATTATGCAAATACCATAGTAAAAATTTATAATTCAATTAAACAAACACTATTAAATTAAATTAAATTAATTTTATGCGTTGTTAATTTATATTTAGTTTAAAAATATAATTTTAAAAATATTATTAAATTAAATTATTTTTAGATAATGTAAACTTAAATTCAACCAAAAATAGAATTAAAAAAACAATATTAAAAAATAGAATTTTATGTAAAGTTAAGTAAAATTTAGTTATAAAAAATAGAATAAAAATATAGAATTAAACTAAATTAATTTATGCAAAAGTTAAATTAAATTTTAAAATAAAATTTTAAAACATATTTAAAAATGTATTAAAAATAGAATTAAAAATAGTATTACAAAGAATAGTATTAAATTAAATTAAATTAATTTTATGCAAAGTTAAATTAAATAAAACAAAATTAAAAAAAAAGAATTAAACAAAACAAATAACTTAATACTATATCTTACTAAACAAAAATATATGAAACAAAATATTTAAAAATTTAAAACATATTAACATAATACTATACCTCATGCATTAAACAAAAAACAGAAATCTTAAAAAATTTAAATTAATTTTTTTATATCTTAAAATATATCTCACTAATATTATAAAAAATGAAATAGTTAACGTAATACTTACACCATTAGGACGAATAATTTCAGATATATGTAATGTTGGATTAATGGTTACATCACTCATTGTGAAAGATGAAAAAAATGCCTAAGACAATTTTTGTATGAGTGAACAATATGAGAAGAAAAGAGAATGGTTATGGAGTTCTATCCGAGTAGCTTGATGATATGCGGATTGCTAGTAGCATTTATAGGAGAAAAGAGAAAAAAAATGTCCAAGGCATTTTTTTAACAGTACATGTCCCTGCCACACTGCTGAGGCGTGCCTTGCTACATGAAATGATGCCCAAGGCATTATTTCAAAAGCCTGCAACCTTTCCCAAAAAGCTGCAATGAGTCTGAAGAGAGAGTGAAATGACATCAGGAAAAAATGGCTTGGACATTTTTTACCAAAGTGATTAATCGGCCAAGGCATTATTTAAAATTCCACATTTCCATCACTTCAGTCAGAACTCCATATACCAATATATTCTTCATATATCTTCCATATATAAATAAATTACCCCTTAAATGTACCTTTCACCTTCGAAAAAGAAAAAGAATATGCTGATTTTATTGGAAAATAAAATCCTTATTTTCAATAGTGAAAAAAACATTTTTTGGTAAGAAGTATGAACTGAGGAAAAATAAATAAATTTTTTCAAGAAAAAAAGAAAGAATCAAGAAAGCAAAGGGAGAAGATCGTAAGCTATGACGTAGGAAAATTGACATGTTCATAGTGAAAGGAAGAAGACAAGAACACCAAATTCTCCGCACACCCAAAACACTATCTTCTCTCTCTCTCTCTATAAGAAGCTCTGAATCCAATTGATCACTCTTTGCCCTTTTCTTTTCAATTTCATTGGTTACATCATCAATCAACAAAGTCCAACCTCAACACTCTCTCTCTCTCTCTCTCTCTCTTCAAACTGTGCTGAATAATGTTATAAGTGATGTGAATCAATTTCTCTATCTCTGTGGCTCTTCACCGACGACTCGACCCAACCCAGGTTAGATTTCCCTCTTGTTTTATTTTTTTCTTTAATCTACTTCCCTTATCCTCAAAGATTCCCTCTTTGTCTTCTTCTTCCCCCCCAAAGGTCTAAACTTTTTCTCTTTGAAACTTTTCCCCTCCCCCTTTTTTTTTCTTTTCATCTTTCACACTCTCCAGCAACTCCTTTTTTCCCCTCACCGGTTCGTTTTTTTCTTTCTTGATTCTATCTTATTGTTATGCTGTGTTTCTTTACCCCTTTTAGCTTTTATTTGATTATTGAAAATAAATTTGGCTTTTTGGTTTTGGGTTTTTATGATTTATCTTAATCTTCTGTTTGGGTTTTTATGATTTATCTTAATCTTCTGTTTAGCTCTAAGCAATGCACTGGACTGAGGACTAGCGATTAACCAGAAAAGAAAAAAAAAAGTACTTTGTTTTTTGTATTGGGATTGCTGAAAGTGAAACAGTAAAGTCCAATCAAATCTGCTCTAATAGATTAGAAAGGCAGAGGGGGATTGTTTGCATGCAAGTTGTCGTTTTCATTTTCCTCGCCTTAGGTTGGTTATTTTGTTGTTTCCATTAAAATTAGTGTCCTTTTTTTGGGGAAAATTTCTTAGTGTTGGGTTAAAATTTCGAGAACTTATGCTATTTGTTTTGTTCTGCACCCACTTTTGGAAAAGGGGGGGGGGGGGGTACATCAATACATAAAACTGATGAAGCTTTTCGTTATTTTAGTTTTAGTCAAAGAAGTTGAAAATATAAATAAGTTGTGCATGTGTCTATTTGGAATCATGACTGTTTCACATATTCAAGATTGGAAGTATTTGCTAGTTATTTTCTTGTAGAGTTGTAGGTGTGGGAAGTGTTGAAAAGTGAATGCTTGTTTTGGATTATGCACTCATTCAAGGCCAATATCCGGAAATAGCTAATTCTGATGGCTTTTAGGTTTCATCGTACTGACAAAAGAGGAGGAGGAGGACACTTTGTGCTGATGCATTTTGCTTGAACTTTTCGGTGAAATCAGCTTGTAACAATGGCTTTTGAGCCATTGGATTGGTACTGCCAGCCAGTTGCAAATGGAGTGTGGACAAGATCAGTGGAGAATGCCTTTGGTCCCTTCACTCCTTGTGCAGTTGACTCTTTGGTGATCTCTGTCTCTCATTTGGTGCTTCTAGGCCTGTGCGTCTACCGGATATGGTTGATTAAGAACGATTTCAAAGCCAAGAGGTTCTGTTTAAGGTCAAAACTCTATAATTATTTTCTGGGGCTGTTGGCTTTATATAGTGTGGCTGAGCCACTATATAGATTGATTGCCGGAATATCAATTCTAAACTTGGATGGGCAGACTCAGCTTGCTCCATTTGAGGTGAGTTATAGTCCTGATTACTGTACATGTGTTTCTATGATTTGATTCTTCTATTTTGTTAATTTGCATATTATTGAAATTCAAATGTTTCTTATTTGATCAATCTGTTCACTTTATCATTTTTGCACATGGTACCTTTTCTTTCTTGTGGTTAATCCTTTTTTGGCATATGTTCGCTCTGATAATTAAAGCTGTAATATCATCCATGTACAGATAGTTTCACTGGTCATTGAGGTTCTTACATGGGGCACTATGCTGATTTTGCTTGGTGTTGAAACTAAAGTCTACATCTATGAAAGCCGATGGTTTGTCCGATTTGGCTTGATTTATGCTTTTGTAGGGGACACTGTTATGTTCAATCTCATCATGTCTGCACAGGAGTTCTACAGCAGGTTAGATCGTATCATATTTATTGTGCCAAGTGACTTGTTCAAAACCATATATGCTTTGCTTGTCTACTTTTTCTCAATCTCCCATTTTGGTTTGCTTTACAGATCAGTGTTGTATTTGTACCTCAGCGAGGTGGTTTCCCAGGTATACTGTGCTCTTTAATTTATGTTTCTTGTGATAAGTAATATTGCTTTTGTTTTTTTCATTAGCCTGGTTGATTGGTACTTAACCTTGGGTTTGCTCATCTGAAATACACTTTTGAGCCTAGCTTGTAGGCATTTTGACCATCAAATTACCCCCCTATTTGTATTTTCCCACAGTTAGAACTCTGTTGAAATGTCTTTTCCTTTATAAAAAAACTAATATGTTATCTCTTTTTGGGTCCAGGCTTTGTTTGGAATACTTTTGCTGGTTTATATACCTACTTTGGATCCTTATCCGGGTTATACCCCAATTCAGAGTGAATTGGTTACTGATGCTGCATATGATGAACTCCCTGGAGGAGAGCTGATATGTCCTGAGAGGCATGCCAACATATTGTCAAGTATGTATTTACCATTGGATGTCAAGGATAGTTTTGGAATATACTTTAATGCTTAGAGTATTAGAAAAGTCAAATTCTTGGCTGACTGAGCTAATAATCTTGAGTAAAATTTGTTAACATGTGTTGTATCATGCATGTCGTTAGGATGATTCTAGATTGTCGTTTTGGTTTTCAATTTTTGGAGGCAATGACCATTCATAGTAATATCTAGCATGAAATTAACTGAATCAGTATCCTGGTATGTTGCTTGGGAAACTCATTTTGATTCCCTCTTTCTTTGGCAGGCACGCTTTTTTCTTGGATGAATCCCATCATGAAACTGGGATATCAAAGACCGCTTACAGAGAAAGATGTATGGAAATTAGATACATGGGACAGGACTGAAACACTGAACAATAAGTATGGATTTTCTTTATCCTTGAAATTGCTTTCTTACTGCATTAGTTTATTGTGTTTCAAGTTTGCTTTACAACGCCTCTTAATTCTGTAGGTTCCAAAGATGTTGGGCTGAAGAGTCTCGGAAATCAAGGCCTTGGCTTTTAAGAGCATTAAATGCAAGTCTTGGTGGAAGGTATGGATAAGGATTTTCAGATCAGTGTCCATTATGTTCTGTTACTTTTTTACATCCTGTTTAAAAAAATACAGGAAGAAAAAAAAAAGAGTCTGGGGAAGTGGGAGGGTGATGGAGATAATGGAAAAAATCAAGTTTGCTTTATAGTGCGTCATTTGTGTATTTAATTTTATATTTCATTTCTGCTTTCTGCAGGTTTTGGTGGGGAGGCTTTTGGAAGGTAATATCCTTTCTTTCTTTTTTGTTTATATAATTATTGCAGTAGGCCACTACCAAACACTGTGATTTGGATACACAATATTAGACCTCTTCGAGTTTGCTGCATGTGAAACTGTATGATGTGCTGTTGGCCAGCGAATAAATAGAACAGTTACATTTGACATTGGTGGTTAATTTTCTTATGTATATACTGCTGCGTGATATGATGCTTAAAATATTTAATTCATCCCTTTAGATGGCACTCGATTATCAACTTGATTTGGTAGTAGAGCCTGCTGATTGCAAATACAACCATTCTTTCACTTGCAACCTTACATTGTTCTTCCAGTGTGAAATCTGGGAAGAGTTTATGCCTTTGCAGTTTTGGAGCTGTACTTTAGCATGATTTAATTCTTGAGTTGAAAACTTCACATCTGATACGTCTGCTCTTCTGTTTATGATATGTAGATTGGCAACGACGTTTCTCAATTTTTGGGCCCACTTATATTGAATCAGCTCCTAGAGGTTAGTACAACTAGTACACGTTTAACAGACTAGTAGATGACCAGCCCAATGGGAGTTACGCAGACTACCAAGTCTATTCTCTGATAATTACCTTATTATTATTATTCTAACAATTTTCTCATCACTTGATGTGCTCTAATTGTTTGCAGTCTATGCAAAATGGTGATCCTGCCTGGATTGGCTACGTTTATGCCTTTTCAATATTTGTCGGAGTGGTATGATACAAAATCTGATTACATTGTTGATGGCTAATACATGGATTTGATTGAATGCATTGGGAAGCCAGAAGTTCTGATGTTTGAATCTTAATGTGATTTATGATTCTACTGTTTGCTTCAGATTATAGGATTTGAAAGCATTTCTCGTATCTTTTCAGTAATTGCTTTCACATGTTAACAAGGGATGATAAACATTGAAGATATTTTTGGGTTTGAGTGCATTAGGGGACATCTTACTGGCAGATTGATGTGATTACAGGCAGACAATTTAGACCATAAGAAGATTTGACTAATTAAGATCCTCTCTGAATTTCTGTTTGGTAGGTCTTTGGGGTGTTATGTGAAGCTCAATATTTCCAGAATGTCATGCGTGTTGGATTCCGGCTAAGATCAACACTGGTAATTTTATTTGTTTACATGTATGGTTCACATCTTTAATTTCCACGTAGTAGATTTTCAAAGACCCAAAGGCAGTAAGTTGCCAACAATGACTTCACAAGTTAAATCCCATTATGCTTATAACAGGAAGTCTTTTATGCTGAAACAATACAGTTTGAACAACTGCTATGTGTTGAATTGATGGTCACTCAGTAGCTTTCAACATGCTGAATACGGTGTTCAAATCTCTTTCTTTTATTTTCCTTGTAGGTGGCTGCTGTATTTCGCAAGTCTCTAAGGCTTACTCATGAAGCCCGAAAGCAATTTGCATCTGGAAAAATAACCAACTTGATGACAACTGACGCTGAGGCACTTCAGGCATGTTTCTCTATTGTTTGCTGTCTATTTAAGTATTGCTGCTAAAAGGTGTCATAGAGCCACTTGACTTGGATTGGAAGTTATTAATTAGGGGCCTATACTTGATTTTCTAATGGCAACACGCCCTCTCTAATAGAAGTTGCTGGGTTTGAACCATAAGCATCAACTTATGTTAAACTAAACACTATTTTAAACTGAAATTTTAGATTATGTGTGACATGGTCAAACTCAAAATTACTTGGTCAGCCAAGTTTTCATACAATTATTGTGTTATTTATTTTCTAAATAGTATGTTTGATGCTTTAATACTGCCTTCTTGCAATTAATTTCTGGATTTTGTTTTTCAAACAGCAAATATGCCAGTCCCTTCACACTCTGTGGTCTGCTCCATTTCGTATTACCATTGCTATGGTTCTTCTATATCAACAACTAGGTGTTGCTTCCCTTCTGGGTGCTTTAATGCTACTACTTATGTTTCCATTACAGGTAAAGTAGTTTACCTGCTTACTATAATTTGTTCTACATTTGCACTGCACTGAAATTATTAGTTTGAGTATACTTATTACAGTAAATTTCTTTCCTTCCTCTCTCCACACCTTTTATTATCTAGTCTAATCTCTTCCCATTTAGGTAGTCAGTTGTTCTGAACGTAACTTTACTTTTTTGAAAGCACCAAATGAATATCATTCATAAGATAATAATCTAGATTAGGAACCATGTCTGTGGCATGATATCTTTGCTATTGTACTGTTTTTTGCATCATAGTGAAAGCTTATTGAAAAGATGAATTAATTTGATAAGGTTCTCTGAACTGAATGTTGCATTTTTCGGAAGCAGACATTTATCATCAGCAGAATGCAGAAGTTGTCAAAGGAAGGTTTACAACGTACAGACAAGAGAATTGGTCTCATGAATGAAATTTTAGCTGCTATGGACACTGTAAAGTATGTCTTTTAACTGTATGTTTTCTAATTATATTGTTTTTACTTTAGTTAAATGTTAAGTTCTAACTGTTCTGTTGTTGGTTTTGCTGACATGGGTTAGATGTTATGCATGGGAGAGTAGTTTCCAGTCTAAAGTACACAGTGTCCGAACTGATGAATTATCATGGTTTCGTAAAGCATCATTACTTGGAGCGGTATGGCAGAGGCAATTCTTGATCTTCTTGTTCCAAATTTGCAATCTTTTTTTTTTGTTTACAATTTATTTCTGTTTGCTCCCTTTTTTAGTTTCCCATATGAAACTCATTAGAATTTGTTAATACTTTTGGTTGAGACAATGAAAAATGTCAAGAGTGATGCCTCACAAAATCTAAAATATTGATAGTAAAAACGATGAGGACAGAATATTTTATAAATGTGACAGATTTAGCACTTGATAATTTGACCGAGAAACATACTTGCAGTTTGATAAATAAAGAAGATCTAAAATTATAGATAGCTTTTTGAGTGAGGTCTGTCGCACTATTGAAAGTGACTTGAAATTGTAGAGAACTTAATACTGAATTGACACAGATATAATAGATAAAAGCAGAGGGTGTAGGAGGAACTGATGGGAAACTTCTCTATTACCGAAGCCAAACTTAACTGGCTGTTAAATCCTGTACTATATGTCAATCTATCAGCATGACTGAGAGATAAAGTTATACATGGGATCTATGATAGTTTTCCAGAGTTGCATTTTTTTAAAAAATATAAGTGTTTAGCAAGAAATAACTGCTGATCATGAAGACTAGTTGTTTCTTTTTTCCCCTCTTGTATTGCTTCCTGACTCCTGACCTATATTTATTGTATTTTTTTCTTCTCTTTTTTGGCAGTTGAATGGATTTATACTAAACAGCATTCCAGTTTTTGTTACTGTAATTTCTTTTGGAATGTTCACCTTGCTTGGAGGGAATTTGACACCTGCAAGAGCTTTTACATCACTTTCTCTGTTTGCTGTGCTTCGATTTCCTCTCTTCATGCTTCCTAATATTATAACCCAGGTTATTCTCCTTTGCACTTTTCTTTTGTTTCTATGATTAGGCAACACGATGTCTTAACTCCTATCCTCTGTTCTTGTACTCTCTCTCTCTATTTTTATATTTCTATAAGTACTAGTGGGAAGGCTTGGTTGTTGCTGTTTCTTCAATAAATGACAGAACCAGAGTTAATTTCTCTAGTTTATGATGGCCAAAAAGAGGGGAAAATAATTTGTTTAGTATTATTGCTGTATTCATAAATGTACGAAATGGAATTGATTCTTCGTTTGTTTTAAAGGTGGTTAATGCAAATGTATCATTGAAGCGTCTGGAAGATTTGCTTTTAGCAGAAGAAAGAATACTCCTACCAAATCCACCACTTGAGCCAGGGTTACCAGCCGTCTCAATTAAGAACGGAAACTTCTCTTGGGATGCAAAGGTCCATGATCTTTTTGTCTTCCTATGCTTACATATTTCATTATTATGCACACATAACTTGCACAAAGGACATCTGTTCATTAGTACCTTTTTGCTTTCTGCGATCTTTTTATGTTGCTGTGGCAGAATTATAATTGATTGTATTTTAATGTTGTATGTTGTACTAGTGTAATATCTTCCCAGAATTTTGTTATGATAATGTGGAGGTTTTTTTTATTTTGAATTTTCTGGAAGGAGAATCTTGATAATTTTATTTTCTTTCTTTAGGAAGAGAGGCCTACATTGTCAAACATAAACTTGGATATACCGGTTGGTAGCCTAGTCGCTGTTGTTGGAAGCACAGGAGAAGGGAAGACTTCACTTGTATCTGCAATGCTTGGAGAACTCCCTGCAATTGCAGATTCAACTGTTGTTTTGAGAGGGACAGTTGCTTACGTACCCCAAGTTTCGTGGATTTTTAATGCAACTGTAAGTCAATAATAACATTCATAATCCTGTGTAGTGACTAACATTTAAAACAGTTCATAATTTTTTACAACAAAATATAAACTATTTGTAATGATAGCCAACTGGTTAATGACTCATATGTAACCTTTACTTTGGATGCATTACAAGTGACTGCTCTCACAATATAACATTCCTTGTCATTTCTACTCTCCACAGTAATTTTCTTATTTAGAAATATCTGGCATGAATTGTATACCCCCTCCAATAAAAAAAAAACGAGATCTTTTTCATAAGTGGTTGAGAGGAGACATTTGGAGAGTTTTTTCAATAGATTTTTCTACACACTTGTCATTTCATATGGTTCTAAAGTCCAGCAAGGTGATGTGCGACTCACCCCTGTGTTTTTAGATTATATTGATTAAACATCTTTTTTCCAATTCGTAATACATATGGACAAATTTGTTTGTGATTCTTGGTTTGGGTTTTTACCTTCTACCTTGGGGGTCCGTGGCGCTTCATTATGATATGATCTAATCAGTATCACTTTTTTGCAATATGGTGAAGTAGCTTATAAACTTCATATCTACAGGTGCGGGAAAACGTTTTATTTGGTTCTGCTTTTGACCCAGTGAGATATGAAAGAGCAATAGATGTGACTGAACTGCAGCATGACCTTGAGTTACTGCCTGTGAGTATATGCACTAGTTATAGCATTTAAGTAGATATATTGGATGTTGCATTTAGTCTATACAATGGTGGGTATTTACTTCCATCTCTTGTCTCACATGGCTTAATGACTAGGGTGGTGATCTCACTGAGATTGGTGAAAGAGGTGTGAACATCAGTGGTGGCCAAAAGCAAAGAGTATCCATGGCTAGAGCTGTCTACTCCAATTCTGATGTGTACATCTTTGATGACCCCCTAAGTGCTCTGGATGCACATGTTGCTAGACAGGTAAGCTTGATGCTTATCTCTTCTGCTTTAGATACCTGCTGTTATTTCTAGCAGCTCGATGTTCTAATTCAAGCAAAATATATGCTGTCTATGAAATTGTTTTGGTATCTCTTGTGTGCTAGGGCTGCTATTTGTACACTGGATCTAGCACATATTTTATATACATTCTTGCACTAACATAATAATGTATTGTTAATTTTGGGATTTACAGTGTTTTCTGACCATATTCTGATAGTTGCCGAGTATAGGGTGCAATTAATCCTCTCACTTTTGACTATTGCTATGTTAACCGCATTCTGTTTATTATCTTAACATTGTCTAATAGGCTCCATCACATATCATCTCAGGTTTTTGATAAATGCATCAAGGGACAACTTAGAGGGAAGACCAGAGTTCTTGTTACAAATCAGCTGCATTTCCTTTCACAGGTTGATAGAATCATTTTGGTCCATGATGGTACGGTGAAAGAGGAGGGAACATTTGAGGAGCTCTCTAACCAGGGGCCTCTGTTCCAAAAGCTTATGGAAAACGCAGGAAAGATGGAAGAGTACGAAGAAGAGAAGGTAGATACTGAAACCACTGATCAGAAATCCTCTTCAAAACCGGTTGCCAATGGAGAAGATCATGCAAAGAGTCAAAGTAAACCAAAAGAAGGAAAATCTATCCTTATAAAACAAGAAGAACGGGAAACAGGTGTTGTCAGTTTGAAAGTTCTAACAAGGTAACAAGATTAACGTAATTAGTTTAATATTGATTGGAATATAGTGGTTTGCAATCATTTGCTGTAATAACAATTAGACACAATATCATGATTCCCCCACACTTTCAAAAATGTGTTTATATATGGACATGCACACACATTCATATTGTGGAATGCTTTGGTGATCCCGTTAGAAAGCGAAATGTTGTGAATTTTATGTGGTGATCCTGTTTCTCATGGCCTTTCTTTTCCCACTTGCTTTTCTTTTTTATCATATTATCTCAAATCTTATTGTCTTGGGGTCCTTCTAGGTACAAGAATGCATTAGGAGGCCTTTGGGTGGTTCTTGTACTCTTTGGATGCTATGTCTTAACAGAAGTGTTGCGAATTTCGAGTAGCACATGGTTGAGCCATTGGACTGATCAGAGTGCTACAGAGGGTTATAATCCTGCCTTCTATAATCTGATATATGCAGCTCTATCATTTGGTCAGGTATATTTCTCCTACAAAATGGCAATTAGAGTCATGTGCCATAATCAAGCACTTTGCTTAAACTTCTATCATTTTTCTATGTCACATTTTACTGTCACATTTTACTGTCTGCTATTCATCCTATGTGACAGTTCAGATTACTGTTATTGCCTGCATTTCTATTGAATTTTATCTATTAATTTGGAGTTGTACTCATTATGTTCCATTTCAGGTTATGGTGACTTTAACAAATTCTTATTGGTTAATCATTTCAAGTCTATATGCTGCTAGAAGGTTACACGAAGCCATGCTTCACTCCATATTACGAGCTCCTATGGTTTTTTTCCATACAAATCCACTTGGAAGGATAATCAACAGGTTTGCAAAGGATCTTGGTGACATTGATCGAAATGTTGCCCCATTTGTCAACATGTTTCTGGGTCAAGTCTCCCAGCTCCTTTCAACATTCATCCTGATAGGGATTGTCAGCACAATGTCCCTGTGGGCTATAATGCCATTGTTGGTTCTGTTTTATGGAGCATATCTATACTATCAGGTATTAACATTGTTTTCTTTTCTTGCTTTTACTGGCTTCCCTTCCTGAACAGTATCCAGCTTTAAATTATAGAATCTATCAATTTTAATTAAGTCCAAATTTACTTAAGCTTATGTGCTCGTTTTCTGGTGAAGCAAAGCTATCTATTGAGAAGGAATTCTGGGTATAATTGTTTCTAGTTTAGAGTTGTTAACCACTTCAGGATGATGTATTTTTATCAATAATTCTTTGAATTTTCTTGGTTTTTAAATTAATATTTGTAGTGGAAATCATTATTCTGCTTCTGATGTTAAATGTGTAGAAACTTATGTAACCGTTATTTTTCTCATTTTAGAGCACAGCCCGTGAAGTAAAGCGCTTAGATTCAATCAGCAGATCTCCTGTTTATGCACAATTTGGAGAAGCACTTAATGGTTTATCAACAATTCGCGCTTACAAAGCTTACGACCGGATGGCTGAGATAAATGGGAAATCCATGGACAACAATATACGATTCACTCTTGTGAACATGAGCGGAAATCGATGGCTTGCAATTAGATTGGAAACTGTGGGAGGCCTCATGATATGGCTCACTGCAACCTTTGCTGTAATGCAGAATGGGAGGGCACAGAATCAGCAGGAATTTGCATCAACTATGGGTTTGCTACTTAGTTATGCTTTGAATATTACCAGTTTGCTTACCGGTGTGCTCAGGCTTGCAAGTTTGGCTGAGAATAGTTTGAATGCTGTTGAGAGGGTCGGTACTTACATAGATTTGCCTTCGGAGGCTCCATCTGTCATCGAGGATAATCGCCCTCCTCCAGGGTGGCCCTCAAATGGATCAATCAGATTTGAAGACGTAGTACTTCGGTACAGGCCTGAACTTCCTCCGGTCCTGCACGGATTGAATTTCACAATTTATCCAAGCGATAAGGTTGGCATTGTGGGGAGGACAGGAGCAGGAAAATCTAGCATGCTTAATGCTTTATTTCGAATTGTGGAATTGGAAAGAGGAAGAATACTGATTGATGATTGTGACATTGCAAAGTTCGGGCTTGCTGATCTACGTAAAGTACTTGGCATTATACCACAGTCTCCTGTTCTCTTTTCAGGTAGTTCAGCTATCCTTATTTTGTATTTATATTTATAAATTTAATAGACAAGATTGCTCTAAGCAGCTAATCTTTACACTTTCAGGTTGTATTATTATTATTAAACTGAGTCGTGTAACGTGTGAACCTTTTAAACTCATTTTACATTTTTATAGGAACTGTGAGATTCAATCTTGACCCTTTTAATGAGCACAATGATGCTGACCTCTGGGAGGCTCTGGAGAGGGCACATTTGAAGGATGTGATACGGAGGAATTCTTTGGGGCTTGATGCTGAGGTAAATGTTAATTTTACTTTGCATGATATCTGATTGTGTTATTGGTTAAAATGATGGCTTTATTTTACATAATGCAACTATGCTAGTCCTTTTTGATGACACCATGTAAATTGAATTTGATTAATGATAAGCATTGTTGAAACCAATATTTATTAATGAAAAATGTGCTTTGTGAAGGTATCTGAGGCTGGGGAAAACTTCAGTGTTGGACAGAGGCAACTGCTGAGTCTTGCCCGGGCACTGCTGCGAAGATCGAAGATATTAGTACTTGATGAGGCAACTGCAGCAGTTGATGTTAGAACAGATGCACTCATACAAAAAACAATTCGTGAGGAATTTAAATCCTGCACAATGCTCATTATTGCTCATCGTCTTAACACCATTATCGACTGTGATCGGATTATTTTGCTTGATGGTGGCAAGGTGAGCACCCAATCTAGATTTGTCAACGTGATAGCATCTTATGATTCAATATTAGGATGGATTAACAATCACACCACAGGAACTTATTTAATATGAAATGTGTTCCAGTTTAGTCCAATGCAAATCGCTAGATGTTGGTTTGATGCTAGCCTTTTTATGTTTAAAGGTTCTTGAATATGATACTCCCGAAGAGCTGCTGTCAAATGAAAGCAGTGCTTTCTCTAAGATGGTGCAAAGTACGGGAGCCGCAAATGCCCAATACTTGCGCAGCTTGGCGCTTGGAGGGGACAAATCAGAAAGAGAAGAGAACAAGCATCTAGACGGCCGGAGAAAATGGCTGGCTTCGTCTCGCTGGGCTGCTGCAGCTCAATTTGCTCTCGCTGTCAGCCTCACCTCGTCGCAGAACGACCTGCAAAGATTGGAGGTAGAAGAGGAGAACAGTATTCTCAAGAAAACAAAGGATGCTGTGATAACTCTGCAGGGAGTTCTGGAAAGGAAGCACGATAAGGAAATCGAGGAATCTTTGGAGCGACACCAGATATCGCCGGATAGCTGGTGGTCGTCGCTCTACAAGATGGTTGAAGGTATGATAGTTTTGTTCCATGTTTTGCATGCATAGCCTTCATGTTATAAAGAATCTTAGGATTCTAAATGTGATTGGAGATTACTATATATAATAATAATAATAATGTACTTTCATATATATTTTTTTTGTAGGTCTTGCTATGATGAGCAAATTGGCCAGGAACAGGCTTCATCAACCAGCAGAGTATGCTTTTGAGGACAGATCAATTGACTTTGATCAAGCTGATATGTAGGGTTAGATCAACGGATTCATTCACAACATATATTGAGCCATGATTCTCTTGGAAAAATGCAATAAATCATATTTTGAATATATTTTTTGATCATTTAGTACTGTAACTTTAACTGCCTTAATTTTTTCAGGTCCTGTATACTTTTGTTTGATAGTCAATCTTACCAATGTTATGCTACAAACTTACATTACACTAGAGAGCATTCTCTTAGCATCTTCTAAAATTACCAACACTTCTTTTTCGATTCATAATTACCAACACTTAGGCTCTAATCACGAGTTTCAAGGGAAAGAATATGGAGGGTTTCCAATGAAAACAGAGAGAAAGAGAATGGAGAGTTTTGATTTGAGTGATATAAGAAGAAACAAGTTAGATATACATTCATTTTATCAAATTTTCAAATTAAATAAATTTTCTTGAAAAGAGTATATATTTTTTATTTCTTAAGTTATTCATTTCAATAAACATATAACACATGACATCAATTGGTTTAAAAAATTGTTGAAATAGATTTAAGTAGTTTGATATCAATTTTATCCTTTTTAGGGTTTGGATAATAGTGATCTATTCTATCAAGACAATGTTCTAATAAAAAAATCTTAACTATTTGTCAACTTAGAGGAAATGTAAACTAATTAATTAATTATTAAAACATTTAATCACCTTTCCCATTGAAGTGATCTTCTTCTCATCTTAATTTATTTTTGCTTTTCCCATTTATTTTTGCATAGTTCACTTTTCAAGTTCTTCTTTAGGGTGCAGCACATTTGCTTTCTGTCTCGTCTAGTCACTTTCCATGTTGTTTTGAGGGAGATCCAATCCTTACTCAAACACATGTTGGATCGAAACCCCAAAGTGTCTTCTATTCATATTTGTAACAACACCAAAGAAAGAAGATGATAGACTTTGAAGATTGTTTGCGAGACAAATTATTTATATATATAAAGCTATTCATTTCCTAGTTTTTAAGTTGAAATTGGGATCACTCAGTTCTTATCAATTATAAAATGAAAATCATTGTATTCCTTGATTACCCTATCTAATGACAAAACATTAAGCATTCTATTGTTATTGTTATCGTTATCTAGTCTTCGTGATTTAGGAAAAAGAAGGTTAATTATTATATTATGTTCCACTTTGGTCAATGCTACTCAGATCAATTATATTATTTCAATAATTTTTAATTAAAAATAATAAATTATTATTACTAGTATTATTATTATCCGTGATGGGATCAATAATTATATTGCACGGGCCAATTGCTAATTTTACAGAAAGGATGAGTTGCTATCTATGTGACACACTTTGTCCATTTGTCGGGCCCACAATATTGCTGCTTCTTTTCTCTCTCTCTCTTAAATGATCTTTCCTTCCAATTGCCCTTTAATTTTTTATATATATTCTTACTCTAATCTATCTTACTACTACTATATAATATACTAAAAATAAAAAAGAATTTTTTTTGTACAACCTCAATATTCTCTAAATTTATATTGCTGGGGTCTATTTTTTAAGTAAAATTAGGAAATCTTGTAGAAAGATAGTTAGTTGATGATGTTATTAAGGGATCACATTCACTTCAATGATTGTGTGTTTTGTTGAAAATCATGAAGTCTCTTCATCTTTTCCTTGTACCATACTCCCTCCATCGTTTATATGTACAGTTTTAATAGTGCACATAAATTTAAAATGAATTTTATAATATCTCAATTTTAAAAAATTAAATATACTTATAATATTTTTTTTATCACTCATTAGTTTAAGATAAAAAAATATCTAAAATTTCTGAATGAACAAATAAAATAAGAAGTAAATATTTTTTAGATTAAGCAAATAAGAAAAGAGCGAAGGAATACATGGTACTCCCTCCGTCCACTTTTAATTGACGTTTTAGAGTATTGCACACTTATTAAGAAGGTGATGAAAACACATAAATTTCTATAGAAGTAAATGTACAATGACAAAATTATCCTTATAGTTTTTTGTGCAATAATAATTGTAAGAGATAAAAAGAGAGTGTATGTATGGATAAAAATAGAAAAAGATTATAAATATTTCATTAAAAATCTAAAATGACAAATAATAGTGGACAAATAAATTTCCTAAAAAGACAAATAAAAGTGGACGGAGAGAGTACATAGTAACCACATACTAGGAAGCCCAGCAAACTAATAGACCTTAGCTGGGCTAGATTCCTGAAGATCATGTCTCGAGAGAGGATGTCTCACTTAGAGATTTATTTCGTCTAGATTATCGCTATAGGCACAATAAAAAATCAGCCAATAAATGAGAATTTGAGTCACAATTACCCAACCCAATAAAAATATATTCATGATTAAAATTGATATTTGAGCCATAAAATGTAAATGGACTTTATTGACTGTTTTGGCTGATTTTTTGTTGTGTCCCAAATATTTGTATTTCATTTATTACAAATTGACTAATTTTTTAATTCACATACATTATTTCTCTTTAATAATTGAAATATATAAGAGGTACCATGTACGAATACGTGTTTAGATTTGGGTGAATTTTGACTTTATTATTATTATTATACACCTTGCTTGTCTGTCTATTTTCATTACAAAGGGCAACATCATTCACAATGTGATTGGATAAAATAATGTACCAATGAAAAAGTAATTTGTCCCATTAGTTTAGCTACGATTTTTGCTACACATGCTACATTCTATTGTAAATAACTATTAGTAGTTACAATAAATATAATAATAGTAAGCTTTTGTTTGTCATTGTTGATCTTAAAACATTCAATGAATTAAAAGAAAGGAAGCAACATATCCCCAATGGTAGGATTCGAATGATGCAACTTAACTTTTTAGTGCACTCTAATACGAGATCCATCTTGTTGAAATTTAATTGTGCACTACTAGATTCTAATGTGTCTAATAGAATAAATAAAAGCCCCGTGACTTTCCTTCTTGTTTTCTCTTATCGAAGTAGATTGATAGATAGATATATAAATTGAGGGATATAATACTATAATATTATAATAATACACTACTTAGCATCCCCAGATCTCCGGATATATAAATCTTTGACTTCAATTTTACATGTAATTAAATACTAACAATCAACACATTTTTTTCTACTGAGTCCTATAAATGTCTAGCTAGCTTGTGGTTACTATATAGAATGTACTGTACAAAGAAAATCTGAAGAGAATTTCATGGTGTTGAAATTAGTTGATTCAATTGCCGCAAACACAGTACTAAATTATTTGGAATTATTCAATGATTGTTTTCCCTTTAATTAATTAAGAGGTAAATGAAGACTAATCATGATGAGTTAATTAACTTCAAGCATCCAATTGGAAGGCCTGTATTCTGTTCTGTTTCTTCGCTACACACGGAAATTAATTAATTAATAACAATAATGTTATAAAATCAATCATCATATATAATAATTTAAAACTATTAATCTAACTTTTAAAATATTGAATTAATGTATAATACTAAATGTTAGATTAGTAGTCTATTTCTCTTTCTCCAAACATGGCCAATTTCAACTTTTAATTATATGTTAATGGTTCAATCTTTGCAGCCAATTAGCTGAGGTTAATTAATTATAATATTAACGGATGTTTTTACCACTCTGTATTATAGTAATTTCAATATTTTAAGACGGTTGTACTAATCATGCATTTAATAGTACTTACTACATATTCGTGGCAGAAAACAAGGGACACAAATTAAACAGTGAAATGATATATATATATATATATATATATATATATATATATATATATATATATAACAATAATACCCGTCGTACAATATAAATCCGTCCAACTAGTTTTCAACGTGTGCTATATGTAAAACACATGCACGTATGCACACATTATGTCTTATGTATAACACACATTAGACACTAGTTAAATGTATTTTTGTTGTACGATAAATATTGTTATATATATATATATATATATATATATATGATGTTATAAATAATACATAGTTACATAAATAGATGGATGAGTCCAAGTTGTTGTGAGAATCTTAGTAAAATCAGAATAAGTGGCTCCTACACACACACTGCACATACATACATTATTCTTCTTCCATTATGCCAGGTACCCACCCTAGTACTGGTAACCTCACTCATTAATTATTATTATTTATTTATTTAAGACCTGATCAGGTTGCTGGTATGTATACAATTACAGGCTCTTCAATTATTGTTGTACAAAACTGAATTATTATTATATTATACCAGGTGTAATGAGGTAATTGATATACTTATACAAATATAAAATCTGATGAGAGATCAGTTTGCTTGAGAAAATGACAAACTCTGCTCTGATCTGAAGCAAGTAAAAGACAATAGGTAGGTTAAAAATATTTGGCCCACAAATCTCTTTTAAGGTGGGAATTAGAATTTGGAGCCACTCATTAATCATGGTTGCCATTAGTGATCGATGCCCCTAACTTGGTGGAAACCTATCTATATATATATATTGTTTTGCTAAATGAGATCTACTAGTGGGATACCATCTTGTCTGCTCTGTTAGTTGATTATCTACTTGTCTAGTCTCTACAGTATGGTTAGGATTGGATCATCACCCAATCAATTCAATTATTGCTTCCTCCTACTCACATTGTTAGGCACTTGCCCTGTATTCTATGAACTTACTACTCTGCCTTACAAAACATTTAATTTATGGAACCTTCTCTTTCCCACTAGTTTTAATTTGCAACTGTGTGTGGTTATACTATAATGTGAGAAAATGCTATATATGGACTTTAGTATTAGGGCATAGGAGCCTAACATAAGAAACTTAATTTATATTCTCTACGTATATGTGACTTCACATCTTAAGATATAATTGTGGAAGGAGAAACACAAATTCTTAAATAACAATAATTTTTTGGCCAAAACAAAAAAAAATATATTTTAATAATTTTAGCCTAAATAACTTTCTTAATCATGTATTATTTTTTCAATGGACTGAGTGAATTAGACTCAAATTTCTATTTTTGACTGTTTTGACTGGTACAATTTTGTATCTCTAGCAAAACTCCGATAGAAAACTTTGTAGTTTTAAACTTTTACTGTTTTTAATTGTACATTTCTAAGATAGAAATCTTTTTTAAGAAATAACTTTAAAGAAGTTTGTAGCATGTTCTTCTTGTTCATCATGTTATTATTTGTTTCTTAAGACGCAATAAAAGAAAGAAGTAATTAAATTAATTGTGGTTATGCATGGGGTGTTGTCTCTAGTCACGTGAGTAAATAGTGAAAGTTTGGTTAGATAGCTTGCGAAATGCATGGGTGGTTCAAATATTTGTCATGGACCTCACAAACAGACAAAGACTCATCAATTTGTGAGTGTTTGGGTTCCCCTTTTGAACAAAAATTGATGGCCCCATGGCACCAACATTTCCACTTGATGCACTTTTTGTTGCTCTTTCCCTTAACACCAATTCCCACCCAAAACAATCATGGGTCCCCCTCCCTCTGCATCAATTTCTTCTCATATCTACTTCCAACAAAAGGATGAGGCTGTGTCAAATAATTCATAAATCATGTAGGCTTTTTAGAGAATTGTTCTTTTCCTTTGGGCCCCAAATCAATTTCCCATCAATTGGAGGTGGCTCCCACTATCCCCTCTCTCTCTCTCTCTCTCTCTCTCTCTACAACTCTTATTCATTTCATGCGTTGTCGATACATGAGAATATTCTTAAATGACCTTCCTTAAAGTATATTTAATGTATAATTTGTAAATCTTTACTATCACTCATTTTTAATTTTTTTGATGTAAATATTAAGTATTACAAACTCAAATAGATGATTATGAATTAATAATGTTCTTAATTAGATGATTGATGCATTTAGAATAACACAAGAATTTCTTGGTTGTTGCTACCAATCAGCATAACATGCCATGCATGAACTGTTTTGTTTTGGCCATGTGGATATTTAGTATCAATCTAATCTGTCCACTTTCTGCTGCCTACGTTGCTTTCTATAACTAAATGGAAAGAGATATTTAATGGACATCCACTTAATTGTCATTTGTTTGTACTCCAAACACCTTGCATCAATGTCACTACAAACAACTCAAATTCATTCAATTAAGAACTAATAAAGAAATACTTAATGATATCTTTGCTCTATTAAGACAACATTTTAAGTTTAGTTAATTCATGATTGTAATTAGTTCTCTTCTCATAGTTTAATTCTAATTATTGATTAGACGTATTGCCAAACTATATATAATAACATCGCTGTTTGCTTGTCACACAGAATGCCCTAATTATTGAAATTTCAATATTCTCCCTGTTTTGCCTTATTTTGACATACATGATAATCATCAATAGATCAATTTTGTTTTCTTTTATATTCACCTAATTAATTAGGGGATGGACTTGTTTGTCGCTAATTAGAAGGTTAATTGTACTTTTGACTGAGATAATAAACTAATTATGAACATATATAGATATATATTCTACATATATAGGTACAAGCTAGCTAGGGCCAACTACGAGATAATGGAGCCTAAGACAATTGTTGAGTAGTACTTATAATTATTTGTTACTTATCATTTATCGTCATCCAAAAAAAGAATAAAGGGAGAAAAGAAAATAGGACCACAAAATTATTACATAACTTTATCTTTTTCAGCATTTGTCTCTAACACTCTTATGAAACATCATGCACATTCTTCATCTATCACGGCCTCACCAATGGTGCATATATATATATGTATGTACATATATAGTTAGCATATATTGAATTGATACTTTTTATGATCGCATATGTGCTAACAAATGATTGCCAACTATAATATATATTAAAGCGAAAAAGGTAAAAGAAAAAGGGGAAGGTCGTCCCTAAATTTAATTAAAATTTAACAATATGTCAAAGGTTTGGCTCAACTATATATATATATATAGAGTACTTATCGTCATGAAAACAAAAAGGAAATAATATATAGGACCACAAAATCGAAGTCCTCAAGTTTTTTTCTCCTCTTAGCTAAATTGTCTTCCATGGAACACTTATAAAAGGAAAAACAATTGAGAAGGAATAATCCATATATATAGTTGCTTTCATGAATAGTGCGTGTGGGTTATTAAATTTGCATATGTATAGGTTAATTTACTACACACATGCAAATCGCATATTCTTTCTGAATAGTTTGCCGACATGGACATTGATAACACTTGGCCTAAATATAATAAAAATACTGGAAACACATGTAGAAATTGGATTCGAATAATTTCATCTTCTTCAGCTTTTTCTTTCATCAAAATTTACTATTTTGAAAGAGACACCTAGACCCAATAACAGTTTTCTATTTACAAATGGGAAATCTAAAAAAAAAAGATATTTATTTTATATGAAGTGCTATCTCTGGTAATATTTTGAAATTGTCAAATTTCATAATCTACATTAACAATATTCAATTTAATGATGATATAAAATATTTAGTTATATAGATATGTAAAATTTAAACTCTTTTTTTAATATATTTTTATTTTCATCAAATTTGGAGATGAGGATATATAGAAAAAGAAAGTAGGCCACTATGCCCAGTAAAAGGATAACCCAAACCAAAATAGAATTATTTTAAATTTAAAACGATTTATAAAAAAGAACAATCCTTAAAAAAAACCTTGGACTTTCCAGTTTCCAAATTATGTAGTGTTCATCTTTAGGCACCACAATTAGTACCAATTTGTTACCAGTATTAAGGAGCGGTATATGCTTAGTTATACATACTTTTTCCAATACAGTTATTTTCTTAATTTATATATCATGTTACTTTGAATTCGTAAATTAAAAAGAAGAATTGAATAATATGATAATTGATAAAATGAGGTGAGGCTTACGTAAATAAGGGCATGTTTGGTTGAGGCAAATTAGAGGATTAGGGGGAATGCAAAGGTACGTACGTGTGGAGCCTCGTGCAAAGCAGAGAATGATTACGCATTTGGAAATCAATGGAGTCTTATTTCCCAAGCAATTTTGATGCTGCTTGCTTTCACTGTCCATGTACTAAATCAACCTTTAATCCCATTTCTCAACACAAATCATGCATCAATGTTTCAACACCAAACATGCATGTACTAATAGTTTATAAAAGTATTAGACTAATCTAGTTTATTATTATCTTGACAAATAAAAACTGAATTTTACAGTATCTAAGAAAAAATGTCAAGTGTATTATTGTGAAGCATAATGTGGCAATAACATTATCACAATAATAATATTGGAATATGTGTGAAAGGTAAGAAATAGAGTAATTTTGGTTAGGGTAGATGGTGAGAGGGGGATTTGAAAGAAAGAATTGGAAAGTCTGTGGCACATAACAAGATTCCCATGCAGATGCAGATGCAGATTGCAGAGGGAGGGTTAAAAGTTTCTGAATTTCTGAATTCTGAAAGGAAAGGTCAGGTCAGGTCATTGATCACCACTTACGTCGCTCCGGGCCTAGCTAGCTGCTATATGCTCTATCCCGTACCATCAATACTGGTCCTACGCTTCGTTGTTACACAATCTTATGTCTATGTTTTTTATTTCTCTAGTTAAATTAAAATTATAAACTAGCTCAATTTTAATTTATTTATTTTTCGAATCTTATGGATGTGCATATTTGGTTGAACATGATCACTCACCATGTCTCTGCATCTACAGGCATTACATAGTCACTCACCTCTCTTTTCGTTTTGATATGACTCTCCTTGCCTAAGGCTATCTTGATTCCACACACGCAATTCCCAATTGTGGTTCTTGTTCATCTCATTATTACAATTTCCTGTTCCTTTTTTGTTTTCTGTCCAACCTTTTATTCCCCTCTCATTTTTCCTTCCTTTTTGTTTTTTCCCCTTCCTGATTAATTATTTAATTAAAATACTCATTATTATTGATGGGATGAAAGCCTCCGCTTGCACTTTTTTTTAGGGGTTAATGGTATGTTGTGTTTAAAATCAGAAAATGTGAGGTGTGTGTATCAAAAGGTTATTATTATTATTATTATATATTTTTTGGTATACTTTCTTTTAAAAAATAAAAAAAGAAAATTGATTAAATTAAATTAAATGTAGAACATGGGTCAATGTTGATGAGCTTGAATGTGGAAGGGCAGTTTTAGGAGTATGACTCAAGTCAGAGTGGCTCTACGGCACCTACGCATCAGAGTCATTTCTAATGCAAATGTAAAAAGCCTTTTCCAAAGTCTACATGTACTTTCTCCTAGATAACAAAAGAAGGAGTAAATAATAATAATAATAATAATAAAAAGTATATTATATTTATAAGCTTCATTACATAGGGAGAGAGAGATATGTGTCAAAACAATTTCAAAAAAAGTGTCTAAACAGATAAGAAAAAGAATGGATTATCATCATGATCCACAAAACAATCGCCCTCTGTAACCCAAAAAAACATTAGCCTTTTTTACACTTTCTCCACTTTATTCAGATGGAAATTATACCCGCATTGACATCTTTCTCCTCTCAAAAGTCTCATATGAAATTCATGACAAATCATTGATAGAGAAGTGATAAAAGTAAGAGATAAGTAAGAAATTTACAAGCCTATGCGTGCTGTGGTTTTCTAAATGATGAATAGTGCTTCTTATATGTAGTAGTAGTAGTTAGTAGTGCACAATTGTATGTATGTTTAATTAATGTTTACCTTGCTCTTGCACTGTACTACTCCTAATTACTATAATTAACAATCTTGAATTGATCCTCCCATATTTTGTGGTCAGTGACCGGTGAGACAGAAATAGGGTTGACCACTGTCATCCCAATCAGTAAAAAGTAAAAAAAAGAAAAAGAAAAGAAAGAAGAAAGATAAAAGGTAACTTTATCAGTTTTTCACAGTTGCACACAACACAACCCTGTTCTGAACCACACGCCCAGGCAGGCAGCCCCACTCCTGTATGGAGGAGTAGTAGTAGCTAGCTTATTCAACCCTCCAAAGCAACCTCTGCCACGTGACAGTTACCCCCCCACACGTGCCATGCCTCCTTCGTCATCATCCTCAAACCCCAAGATCAAAATTTAATTGAATTGAATTGAAAACCAGCAAGCAACATCAACAACAACCAACGAGTGAGTAACCAGCCTCCGCACGTGCCATAACCCCCCTCTCACGTGCCAACTCAGCCCCACTCTCTCCCTAACCATAAATACCACACAACCAACCCCTCCTTCTCCAAACACACTCTTCTCTTTTTTTTTTCCCTCTCTCTCGCTCTGCGCATTCAAACGTCTGTTTCCTCTGCTGCTCATTCATCATCACTCTTCTTTTTCTTCTTCATCATCGTCAAATCTTGATTCTTGATAACAACCACGTTCTTTCTTTGTATATATATGACCCATTTTTTCTGTCTTGTTCTTCGACCATGGTAGAGAGTGGTTTTGGTGGTGGACGTGATTCAGGGCTCAGTTTGGAGACTGCCAATTCCACGCAGAGATCTTCCATGAGCAGCGACAGCATCTGCAGCACCAGTTTCAGCCGCCTATCTTTCGACCTTGTCCCAACCTCGCCGGAGAGCCTCTCCATCAAGCCGCACCGCTCCTCTGATTTCGCCTACTCCGCCATCCGCTCCGCCACCTTCCGCCGCAAGTCCGGCCTCACCTTCCGAGATTTCCACCTCCTCCGCCGTATCGGCGCCGGCGACATCGGTACCGTATACCTCTGCCGCCTCCGGGACGCCGCCTCCGCCGATGACGACTTCGCGGCCGACTTTAACAACAGCAACAGCGATGATGATGCAGGGTGCTTCTACGCGATGAAGGTTGTGGACAAGGAAGCCGTTGCGCTGAAGAAGAAGGCGCAGAGAGCCGAAATGGAGAGGAAGATCCTGAAGATGCTGGACCATCCGTTCCTCCCTACGCTCTACGCGGAGTTCGAAGCCTCTCATTTCTCTTGCATTGTGATGGAGTTCTGCCCCGGCGGCGACCTCCACTCTCTCCGCCACAAGCAGCCTCAGAAGCGCTTCCCTCTCTCCTCCGCAAGGTAGTTACAACCACCAACTCCAAAAACGACTAACCGTTCAAAGTTTGTTTTCTCAGAAATAAATAAACAAAAAATCAATAAAAATCATTTATATTTTGTATTATGAGTAAATTTGACGTTAATGGGGGAAATATTGTTGTTACAGGTTTTACGCTGCTGAGGTACTGGTTGCTTTAGAGTACCTGCACATGCTAGGAATCATCTACAGGGACCTAAAGCCAGAAAACGTGTTGGTCAGATCAGACGGTCACATCATGCTCTCCGATTTCGATCTCTCCATGTGCTCCGATGCCATCCCAGCCGTTGAATCCCCTGACTGTTCCCCGGACCCAGATGGTACATTCCCACAACAGCCCACATTATCCTGCACTCGCCCGCACTCAACCACGCCTTTCTCGTGCCTCTCCAAGCGCGTGTTCCGGTCCAGGAAGGTCCAAACTGTCCAACCGAACCGGCTCTTCGTTGCCGAGCCGGTCGGAGCCCGGTCCTGTTCCTTCGTGGGGACTCACGAGTACGTGTCGCCGGAGGTGGCCTCCGGCAACTCACACGGCAACGCCGTCGACTGGTGGTCCTTCGGGATCTTCATCTACGAGCTCATGTACGGTCGCACGCCCTTCGCGGGTCCATCCAACGAGGCCACGCTGCGTAACATCATAAAGAAGCCCCTCGCGTTTCCAACTTCCACGCCCTCGAGCGCGCTTGAAATGCACGCGCGGAGCCTCATTTCCGGGTTGCTCAACAAGGACCCGGCCCGGAGACTGGGGTCGAAGCGTGGGGCGGCTGAGGTCAAGAAACACCCTTTCTTTGGCGGGCTCAACCTCGCCCTCGTACGGATGCTGAGTCCGCCGGAAGTGCCTTGTCTGAGAAGTAGGCCCAAAACGAAGCCGTTTTCACCCGCCAAGTCCCAGAAGAGCAATAGGCAGCATGTAACGGCGTCGTTTGATTACTTTTGATAAAATATGCCGACGATGGGCGCGTTTTGCGCCACGTGTTGAGTCGGTGCCTCCCCCTCCAGATTTTATAACTGCGGGGGTGACGTATGTGTATATTCGAGCTGTCCTTTCTTTTTCTTGCTCCTCTTTTCTATAAACAATTATAATAATATAATAGAACTAGTTTAATTAATGATACTACTTAATTAACAGTCACATTTCTCTCTTTCTTTCTTTATACATAAGATATAAGTAACATAGATAGATATGAGTTGGAAGCGAAAGGAAGAAAATAATAGTAATAGGGTGATGTGTGAGCGTGGGAAATGGTTGGCATCACATGAGGGGGGTGGCTGAAAAAGGCTAGATTTAGGGGGTTGTCTTTCCTATTATGGAATGGTTTGGGGGAGAACACTTGCGATATATGGCTTGGCATTGCCCAATACAGCAAGATAGATAGATATTCCTTTTTAGCTTAATTTTTCTGTCGTCCTCCTTGCTTTGTTGAGACGCGCACTAGCTAAATTTGAACCCCCAGTATGTTTCGTTAATTTGATGTGTGTGAAGTGTGAACTGAACATAACAGCTACTATTAGTATTAGCCATTGATCAACTTCTTATCTGTACTGTACAGTTTGATTCACCGTCGTCATTCAAAAAGTAGTTGTTCTGCAACTGAATTGTTGTACACTGTAGCGGATTATTCCTAATGGTTGGTTCTGATGCAAATGTTAGTTAGAAATGACATTGCAAAAGGGCAACACTATTAGTGTTTGCTTACTGTTGAATGTTGAGCGAAGACAATAATGTACTTTATTATTATCATACAGTATTTGCATCAACAATAATATATAGTAGATGGCTGCATGCACTGCTCCTCAACTCCAAATTGATGATTAATGGGAGGAGATTCATGATTTACATCAGTTAATTCGAACAATGTTATAAGAATTTCACTCCACTATTATACAACTTCTATTGTTCATAAATTATTCATCACTACAGTGTAGCTTACTTGTAATAAGTGCCTCAACAAAACACACATACACTACTGAAGACACAAAAACGGCACACATACAGAACCTTTCGGAACTTGAGCTGCTGACTTTAATTTTAAGGGAAGGTGGAGTAATGCTATATTGACGTCCTAGAGTGGATGTTTGTAAACATTCATTTAATCTAAAAGTAGAAAGTAAAATAAATAATATGTAAATGAGAGTCTTACAAAAATTAAATATAATATATTGTATGTATATGACGTACGAAATAATAGATGTTAAAAATAATTTTATTGCCTATATGTTTGTGTGTGACTCACTGTGTACATGCATATATATACATATATAAAGAAAATTGTGAAATTTTACAATTTAAAGTATATACACTTCAAAAAGAATAGTAAAATATCATATTTTGAAGTATATAACTATCAATTTATAATATATAGAAATATTTCATGTGATTCAATATTCTAATACATATAGTCTATAGCTTTTGTTTTATAGTGTTTCTAGAAAAATTAGTGAAATCTCACATTTTGAAGCCTATATCCTTCAATTTCTACTATGTAAAAAAATCATGAAATTACATAATTTGAAATCTATAGCCTTTGCTTTATAGTGTTTCTAGAAAAAGTAGTGAAATCTCACATTTTAAAGCTTATACCCTTCAATTTCTACTTTATGTAAAACATTCATGAAATTACATAATTTGAAGTTTACATCCTTTGTTTTATGGTGTTTCAAGCAAAATTAGTGAAATCTCACATTTTAAAGCCTATAGCCTTCAATTTCTAATTTATGTAAAAATTCATGAAATTACATAATTTGAAGTCTATAGCCTTTGTTTTACGGTGTTTCTAGAAAAATTAGTGAAATCTCACATTTTAAAGCCTATAACCTTTAATTTCTAATCTATGTAAAAAATTCATGAAATTACATAATTTGAAGTCTATAGCCTTTGTTTTACGTTGTTTCTAAGAAAATTAGTGAATCTGAAATTTTAAAGTCTATAGCCTTAAATTTCTACAATATGTAAAAAAATCAAGAAATTACATAATTTGAAGTCTATAGCCTTTGTTTTACGGTGTTTCTACAAAAATTAGTGAAATCTCACATTTTAAAGTAAATAACCTTCAATTTCTACTATATGTAAAAAAATCATGAAATTACATAATTTGAAGTCTATAGCCTTTATTTTATACTGTTTCTAGAAAAATTAGTGAAATCTCACATTTTAAATCTATAGCCTTCAATTTCTACTATATGTAAAAAAAATCATGAAATTACATAATTTAAAGTCTATAGCCTTTGTTTTACGATGTTTCTAGAAAAATTAATGAAATCTCACATTTTAAAGTATAAAACCTTCAATTCTAACTATATGTAAAAAAATCATGAAATTACTTAATTTGAAGTCTATAGCCTTTGTTTTATAGTGTTTCTAGAAAAATTAGTGAAATCTCACATTTTAAAGTCTATAGCCTTCAATTTCTACTATATGTAAAAAAATTCATGAAATTACATAATTTATAGTCTATAGCCTTTGTTTTATAGTGTTTCTAGAAAAATTAGAGAAATCTCACATTTTAAAGTCTATAGCTTTCAATTTCTACTATATGTAAAAAAAATCATGAAATTACATAATTTGAAGTCTATAGCCTTTGTTTTACAGTATTTTTAGAAAAATTAGTGAAATCTCAAATTTTAAAGTCTATAGCCTTCAATTTCTACTATATGTAAGAAAATCAGGAAATTACATAATTTGAAGTCTATAGCCTTTGTTTTAGGGTGTTTATGAGAAATTTATGAAATCTCACATTTTAAAGCCTATAAGCTTCAATTTTGACAATATGTAAAAAAAATCATGAAATTACATAATTTAAAGTCTATAGCCTTTGTTTTATAGTGTTTCTAGAAAAATTAGTGAAATCTCACATTTTAAAGCATATAACCTTTAATTTCTACTTTATGTAAAAAAATTAATGAAATTCCATAATTTGAAATCTATACCCTTTGTTTTACGGTGTTTCTAGAAAAATTAGTGAAATCTCACATTTTAAAGTCCATAGCCTTCAATTTCTACTATACGTAAAAAAATATGAAATTACATAATTTGAAGTCTATAGCCTCTGTTTTATACTGTTTCTAGAAAAATTAGTGAAATCTCACATTTTAAAGCCTATAACCTTTAATTTCTACTTTATGTAAAAAATTCATGAAATTATATAATTTGAAGTCTATAGCCTTTGTTTTATGGTGTTTCTAGAAAAATTAGTGAAATCTCACATTTTGAAGCCTATAGCCTTCAATTTCTTTTATATGTAAAAAAATGATGAAATTACATAATTTGAAGTATATAACATTTGTTTTGTAGTACTGTTTCTAGAAAAATTAGTGAAATTTCACATTTTAAAGCCTATAACCTTTAATTTCTACTTTATGTAAATATTCATGAAATTACATAATTTGAAATCTATAGCCTTTGTTTTACAGTGTTTCTAGAAAAATTAGTGAAATCTCACATTTTAAAATCTATAATCTTCAATTTATACTATATGTAAAAAAATCATGAAAATACATAATTTGAAGTCTATAGCCTTTGTTTTATAGTGTTTATAGAAAAATTAGTGAAATCTCACATTTAAAACCCTATAGCCTCAATTTATACTATGTGTAAAAAAATCATGAAATTACATAATTGGAAGTCTACAGCCTTTGTTTTATAGTGTTTCTAGAAAAATTAGTTAAATCTCACATTTTAAAGTCTATAGCCTTCAATTTCTACTATATGTAAGAAAATCATGAATTTACATAATTTGAAGTCTATAACCTTTGTTTTAAAAGTGATTCTAGAAAAATTAGTGAAATCTCACATTTTAAACCCTCTAACCTTCAATTTCTACTATATGTAAAAAAAATCATGAAATTACATAATTTGAAGTCTATAGCCTTTGTTTTATGGTGTTTTTAGCTTAATTAGTAAAATCTTACATTTTAAAACTTATAACCTTTAATTTCTATTTTATGTAAAAAATTCATGAAACTACATAATTTGAAGTCTATAGTCTTTGTTCTTTAGTGTTTCTAGAAAAATTAGTGAAATCTCACATTTTAAAGCCTATAACCTTTAATTTCTACTTTAAGTAAAAAATTTATGAAATTACATAATTTGAAGACTATAGGCTTTGTTTTATAGTGTTTCTAGAAAAATTAGTGAAATCTTACATTTTAAAGTCTATAATCTTTAGTTCCTACTTTATGTAAAAAAATTCATAAAATTACATAATTTGAAGTCTTTAGCCTTTGTTTTACGATGTTTTTAGAAAAATTAGTGAAATCTCAAATTTAAAGTCTATAGCCTTCAATTTCTACTAAATGTTAGAAAATCATGAAATTACATAATTTGATATCTATAACCTTTGTTTTAGGGTGTTTCTGAGAAATTTAGTGAAATTTCACATTTCAAAGCTTATAAGCTTCAATTTTGACAATATGTAAAAAAAATCATGAAATTACATAATTTTAAGTTTATAGCCTTTGTTTTATAGTGTTTATAGAAAAATTAGTGAAATCTCATATTTTAAAGCCTATAACCTTTAATTTCTACTTTATGTAAAAAATTCATGAAATTCCATAATTTGAAGTCTATAGCTTTTGTTTTTTTATTGTTTCTAGAAAAATTAGTGAAATCTCACATTTTAAAGCCTATAGGCTTCAATTTCTACTATGTAAAAAAACTCATGAAATTACATAATTTGAAATCTATAGCCTCTGTTTTATAATGTTTCTAGAAAAAGTAGTGAAATCTCACATTTTAAAGCTTATACCCTTCAATTTCTACTTTATGTAAAAAATTCATGAAATTACATAATTTGAAGTTTACAGCCTTTGTTTTATGATGTTCCAAGCAAAATTAGTGAAATCTCACATTTTAAAGCCTATAGCCTTCAATTTCTAATTTATGTAAAAATTCATGAAATTACATAATTTGAAGTCTATAGCCTTTGTTTTACGGTGTTTGTAGAAAAATTAGTGAAATCTCACATTTTAAAGCCTATAACCTTTAATTTCTAATCTATATAAAAAATTCTTGAAATTACATAATTTGAAGTCTATAGCCTTTGTTTAACGTTGTTTCTAAGAAAATTAGTGAAATCTCAAATTTTAAAGTCTATAGCCTTCAATTTCTACAATATGTAAAAAAATCAGGAAATTACATAATTTGAAGTCTATAGCCTTTATTTTACGGTGTTTCTAAAAAAATTAGTGAAATCTCACATTTTAAAGTATATAACCTTCAATTTCTACTATATGTAAAAAAATCATGAAATTACATAATTTGAAGTCTATAGTCTTTGTTTTATAGTGTTTCTAGAAAAATTAGTGAAATCTCACATTTTAAAGTCTATAGCCTTCAATTTCAACTATATGTAAAAAAAATCATGAAATTACATAATTTGAATTCTATAGCCTTTGTTTTACGTTGTTTCTAGAAAAATTAGTGAAATATTACATTTTAAAGTATAAAACCTTCAATTCTACTATATGTAAAAAAATCATGAAATTCCATAATTTGAAGTCTATAGCCTTTGTTTTACGGTGTTTCTAGAAAAATTAGTGAAATCTCACATTTTAAGGCCAATAGTCTTCAATTTCTTCTACATGTAAAAAAATGATAAAATTACATAATTTGAAGTATATAGCCTTTGTTTTGTAGTAGTGTTACTAGAAAAATTAGTGAAATCTCACATTTTATTAAAGCCTATAACTTTTAATTTCTATTATATGTAAAAAAATCATGAAATTACATAATTTGAAGTCTATAGCCTTTGTTTTATAGTGTTTTAGAAAAATTAGTGAAATCTCAAATTTTAAAGTCTATAGCCTTCAATTTCAACTATATGTAAGAAAATCAGGAAATTAGATAATTTGAAGTCTATAGCCTTTGTTTTAGGGTGTTTCTGAGAAATTTATGAAATCTCACATTTTAAAGCCTATAAGCTTCAATTTTGACAATATGTAAAAAAATTCATGAAATTACATAATTTGAAGTCTATAGCCTTTGTTTTATAGTGTTTACAGAAAAATTAGTGAAATCTCACATTTTAAAGCCTATAACATTTAATTTCTACTTTATGTAAAAAATTCATGAAATTCCATAACTTGAAGTCTATAGCCTTTGTTTTACGGTGTTTCTAGAAAAATTAGAGGAATCTCACATTTTAAAGTCTATAGCCTTCAATTTCTACTATATGTAAAAAAATCATGAAATTACAAAATTTGAAGTCTATAGCCTTTGTTTTATACTGTTTCTAGAAAAATTAGTGAAATCTCACATTTTAAAGCCTATAATCCTTAATTTCTACTTTATATAAAAAATTCATAAAACTCCATAATTTGAAGTCTATAGCCTTTGTTTTACGGTGTTTCTAGAAAAATTAGTGAAATCTCACATTTTAAAGCCTATAACCTTTAATTTCTACTATATGTAAAAAATTCATGAAATTCCATAATTTGAAGTCTATAGCCTTTGTTTTACTGTGTTTCTAGAATATTAGTGAAATCTCACATTTTAAAGCCTATAACCTTCGATTTCTTCTATATGTAAAAAATTGACGAATTACATAATTTGAAGTATATAGCCTTTGTTTTGTAGTAGTGTTTTTAGAAAAATTAATGAAATCTCACATTTTAAAGCCTATAACCTTTAATTTCTACTTTATGTAAGGTCATGAAATTCCATAATTTGAAGTCTATAGCCTTTGTTTTACGGTGTTTCTAGAAAAATTAGTGAAATCTCACATTTTAAGGCCAATAGTCTTCAATTTCTTCTACATGTAAAAAAATGATAAAATTACATAATTTGAAGTATATAGCCTTTGTTTTGTAGTAGTGTTACTAGAAAAATTAGTGAAATCTCACATTTTATTAAAGCCTATAACTTTTAATTTCTATTATATGTAAAAAAACCATGAAATTACATAATTTGAAGTCTATAGCCTTTGTTTTATAGTGTTTTAGAAAAATTAGTGAAATCTCACATTTTAAACCCTATAGCCTTCAATTTCTACTATATGTAAAAAAAATCATGAAATTGTATAATTTGAAGTCTAAAGTCTTTGTTTTATTGTGTTTCTAGAGAAATTAGTGAAATCTCACATTTTAAAGCCTATAACCTTCAATTTCTACTATATGTAAAAAAATCATGAAATTACATAATTTGAAGTCTATATAGCCTTTGTTTTATATTGTTTATAGAAAAATTAGTGAAATCTCACATTTTAAAGCCTTAACCTTTAATTTCTACTTTATGTAAAAAATTCATGAAATTCCATAATTTGAAGTCTATAGCCTTTGTTTTATGGTGTTTCTAGAAAAATTAGTGAAATCTCACATTTTAAAGCCAATAGCCTTCAATTTCTTCTATATGTAAAATAATGATAAAATTACATAATTTGAAGTATATAGTCTTTGTTTTGTAGTAGTGTTTCTAGAAAAATTAGTGAAATCTCACATTTTAAAGCCTATAACGTTTAATTTCTACTTTATGTAAAAATTCATGAAATTACATAATTTGAAGTCTATAGCCTTTGTTTTACGGTGTTTCTAGAAAAATTAGTGAAATCTCACATTTTAAAGTCTATAGCCTTCAATTTCTACTATATGTAAATAAATCATGAAATTACATAATTTGATTCGGTACCCAGGAAAAATATAGGGTACCGATATCCAACACATGTATGTGTCATATAGTCTATGGATGAAATTAATTTAAATTTTTTAAATTTATATAACTGGTAACATGTTAGGTAAGTAATCTTCAAAAATTAATTTAATTTATATCGATATTCTGTAACTTTATCAATTTATGAAAAAAAAACTCAATCCATAACCTCTCACGAGAGTGAGCGAATTATGCAAGAGAGAGTTGAAGAAGAGGTGTGATTGGGAATGAGACGCGTCTAGGAAGGCTGCAACGCACCACCGTGCTCTATTGATACCAAATTATATTTACTTAACATATATTAATAGGTTAAACATACAATTGAGCATCGGTACCCAACAAAAATATTGGGTATCGAATAAATCTCTCAAAGAAAATTGTGAAATCTCATATTTTGAAGTATATAACCTTCAATTTTTACTATATGTGAAAAATTCATGTGATTCAATATTTTAAACTCTATAGCCTTTATTTTATAAGATAATAAAAAATATTGTGAATTTCATATTTTAAAGTATATAGCCTTCAATTTCTAACTTAATGTGAAAAATTCATGTGATTCAATATTTTAAAGTTTATAGTCTTTATTTTTTTTAAGGAAACTAAAAAAATTACGAAAAATCTCACATTTTCAAGTATGTAGCCTTCAATTTCTCCTATATGTGAAAAATTCATGTGGTTCAATATTTTAAAGTTTATAGTCTTTATTTAATAATATAACAAAGAAAATTGTGAAATATCACATTTTGAAGTATATAACCTTCAATTTCTAATATATAGAAAAATTTTATGTGATTCAATATTCTAAAGCCTATAGACTTTATTTTATAAGACAATCAAAAGAATTGTGAAATCTCATATTTTCAACTATGTAGCCTTCAATTTCTGTTATATGTGAAAAATTTATGTGATTCAATATTTTAAAGCCTATAATCTTTATTTTATAATGCAATCAAAAAGTTGTGAAATCTCATATTTTGAAGTATACAACCTTCAATTTTTACTATATGTGAAAAATTCATGTGATTTAATATTTTAAAGTCTATAATATTTATTTTTTAAGACAACTAAAAAATATATGAAATCTCACATTTTCAAGTATGTAGCCTTCAATTTCTCCTATATATGAAAAATTCATGTGGTTCAATATTTTAAACGCTATTGTCTTTATTTTATAATACAATAAAGAAAGTATAACTTTATTTTATAGAAGATATTTTAAACGCTACAGTCCAACTTTATTTTCATGTTCTCTTTAGAAAGTGTAAGCGAAAAAGAAGATTATTATCTCTGACCCTCTCATTAGTCTTAACACAAGTTTATAATTTATCATTCTTGTTCAATCATTACATTCGTTGTCAACACCAACACTTATCTAACTCTATACACCTACCTACAATTTAATTAAATGATTCTTCGTAATTTATATATATATATATATATATATATATATATATAGCAGCTAACAAACTAATAATGCTTGTCGTATAATAGAAATACATTCAATAAGTATCTAATATGTGCTATACATGTTATGGAATGTGTGCTATTTATATAGCACAGTATAGTACACATCCCATAATATATATAGCACATGTTAAATACTTGTTGGATGTATTTCTGTTGTACGACTACCTGCCTAACAAATGGAGGAATGTTGAAAGGCATAATGTGCGATTCACGTAAAGAATGAATTGCAAGACTTTATTCAGATATGTTTTGACATGTCACAGCATGCATGCAATAATGTATATACTCATAATTAAATAAATAGACATACCAATGGCACCTTTTTAATCATCTAGGATTGCTTCATTTATTTATTAATTAATTGATTTCACATTGATTTTATAAATTATCGTTATAAAATTCCCCCCTTTAATTAAAACTTGTGCACACACAATAATACTTTAATTTCCTTCAAATATAGAACACTACGTTACCCAGGAATCGATGCCCCAGCTAGGTCACTGAAATTATTCCATGTTTATGCTTTCAAACAAATTGCACTTTCAGCCTTTGAAGGTTTACAGACATGTCCACCATTATTATTTCCATCAAATATATCATATCATATCATATCTTATCTCATTTTAACAACGTCGAATTTTAATTCCTTTTCTCTTTTCCTCTTTGCCAACCCTTTAGAATGTCCCCAACAGTTTAATCTGCTTTTGTATTGAACAGGTTTTGTTCTCCATTTTGTTTCTATAAAGTATTCATAGGAATCTACTTTTGTCTCCTGGAACTTCAATTTTAGGGAATATATACTATATAACCTTCCTATTTGTTCAACCACAACATTTTTTTAAGCATTACCTTACAATGCAAACGACATTTTTTTTTTTTTAATTTTTTGTGTGATACATCAACAATACTCGATGAATAATGTCATAACAGTCAATAATAAACTCATTTAGCAACTTTTATACCCAAAAAATAGCTCCCTTAGAAAGTTAATTTTTAATGTGCAAAGTGATTTTAGCTCAAAATCCCTTTATATTAATGGATATGAATTGAGTTTTCAGTGTGTAGATAACAACACTTGTCCTAATTTGAATACCTTAGAGTATAGTATACCTTTTGTACTCATAATATGTAGGAAGGGGGGAAAATGCAATAACTAACTCTTTTGACAACTTACTATTAGCGTTTTATGGGATCATTTTGATCAGATTGCTTAATTAGCATATATAATATACAACTGACTTTGCTTTAATTATTCTTTACTAACAAATATCGAATATATATAGTTAATTAGTTATTTGTGGGCCAAGATGGAATTAAAAACGAGAAATTCAATATACGTGTCAAATATAGTACTATATATAACTATTTAAACCTTCAAAAAAAATTCAGAAAATAATAATAATAATAATAATAAGCACGCATTGAGAAAGTCCAAAGGCTACATACAGCATTAGAATATTGTAGGTGTTGACCTTTAAAGGAACAAATATTTTACTGGAACAACAATTTAAAAATAACGGAACATATATATATCGCTAAAATGTGAGTTGAAGAGATCAAATGAAATGAAGTTGAAAGTTGTTATTATACTTACTTAATATTAATATGCGCTGCATCGTAGACGCGTTGGGGATAAATGTTTTATAATGGTAGTCATCAAGTGGGCTCCACACACATATATTATTTGAAAATAACTTGTTGTTTTAGGAGTATTCATTTAAGAAAACAAAAGATGGCAGGATTTACCATGATAACCCTGAGATTAATAATCAGTTGTTATTATTTATTACTATATTCATAAAGGAAAGAAAAGAAAATAGTAGTAGTAGTAAAATTCTCATTACTTGAGAAGAGCAGGTAATTGTAGGCCTGACGCGCTGGATTGAGCAGTCAAAGATTGTAGATGAAGAGCAAAGGAGAGGAGCGTCGCGTGCGATACACCGAAATCATTTTGGAGGTATTCGGATCCCAATGCCCCACCCACCCAGGCCCAGAGTCAGTCAGTGAAAGGGAAACTACACAATCAATGAATGTAATACTCCTATATTTGATGGATCAGAAAATATTACTATCATATCATCTCTATATATCTAATTAATTAGGAATGTGATTTCCTGCCAATCAGGCAGCCCTACCTCCAGCCCTCACTTTAAATCACTGTCCCCTATTACACTCTCCCACTCTCCCCTAATTTAATACTTCTATTTACTATCACATTATTATCATTATTATTAAACATCCACTTCCTCTCCTCTCCTCTTTTCTCTGTCTCACTCTCATATCATGTGTACTACACACCAATTCACACATCTTCAAGTTTTATGCTGCTTACTGCTTTTATTTAAATAAATTTTCATCATTTTATTTCCTATTCTCATAGATACTAGATTTGAGTTATCTATAAATATTTATTTTTTAATGTCCAATTATATTATATCTCCATTTTCTCTTTCATTAAAGTGTAGTTGGAAAATTTGTTCAGGGGGGGGGGGGGGGATGAGATGACTGCAATGCAATTGCATTGGTAAGTGAGTTGAAAGTTGAAGCATATAATAAGTGCATGCATTGGTATAAGTGCTTTCAATCAGGTGACTTTTCTAAACAAGTTGATCATATATAGTGAGTGAGTATTTGATCTTGCTAGTACCTAGCTAGCTAGCACTAACTCATCTCCGCGTTAGCCTTGGCATTAGCAAGGAAGGTCCAAACAAGAGATTGATCGAGGTGAATTTCCCAAGCAATTAAGGTTGGAATGAATTTGTTTACAAGAGGAGTTTGATTGAGTACTTACTACGATTCTGAAGAGGGAGGGTCATAAATAAATGAATGCTATTGATGGGAGGGGACGGCAGAAGAGTTGACAATTGCTGGCTATAAATGTAATGTAATGTAGTAATGTGTGTTATTGGGATCAATGCACATTATTGACCATTTTGTGAAGTGAAGCCAGCCTAGCTGGGCCTAATATTAATAGGTAGGATTCGTCAAATACAGTAGTAGTAGTAGTAACTACTCACTATACAAATATAACTGCGAATTCAATTCAGCCATGCATGCATGCATCATAGAAAATTGTTATGTTACCCCCTGCCACCATTAAGGCACTTTGGTCACCGACCATTACTTAATGTTTATTTTCAATGACTCTGAGGTCAAAGTCAAGAGAGTCATGGAATCAGTGTTATAGGAGTCAGAGTCACAGTGACTCTAAAATTGACTATGAACACACCCTCTCATATTTGTGTCCCCCTTCCCGCACACAGTGACTCATTTCCAGTACATGATTCCAAAATAGAAGTGAACAAAAAATTAACAATTTTGTTCACTGAGCCACAGTGACTCTGTTCCCATCTGCACAATAACTCTCACACCAAACAATTGATAGAGTCAATTTTTTACTGACTCTTTGACTCTAACTCCAAGGTCATACAAAACAAACACAACCTTAATGGACTTTGTGACTTTTCATCGTAAAGGCCTTTAAACATAAAGGGCTGTTTGATGGCTTTGTAAAGGTCATTCCAAACTTCCGATGGACACAATCTATTTGCTATCTAAACAGCCCATTATATCCATCGGGGAAAAAGCCCATGCATACCATGGACTATTTCTTATCTAATTCTTATTCCTATTACAAAACTTATGAAGCAAAATATATGTACATATATGACAAAAGAACAAATATTTGTCTTAATATTTTTTTTATTAGATAAGGTGCTTTAAGACTGCTCATTTTCAATTTTAGAAAACAAACTTGTAAATTTAGATTTAGACAAATGAATCTCTTACTGCATTAAAAAAAAATTAGGTCAAACAGACTCCTAAGTGTCAAATGAAATGGAAAGACAATTAGGAATATTAGTTTAATAAAACCACTTTAGTGTTTTTATCCAGGTGCTAAACTATAGTAATAAGAGTCAACATGTGACCAATTTCACTTATTGGGTGTTAGAGTAGGGTCCTTTCCTAATGAGAATGTCTTAAAGTTTGACACAAGAAAAAACATGAGGTGAGTAATGCTTGGTCACACAAATTTCCTTTTACAGATTTCATACAAATTGAAATCATCATCACTGATTTTCTATCTTTTACTTCTCTCTCATTTTTATTCATCAATACCAATTCCTCAAGTTATCTTGAGATTTATGTACTTTTGCCTGTCTAGAAAACAATAATATAATCAGAAGTATATGCTACTTCTAATTATGTCTCATGTATTTATGATTCAGCCCAAAACAAGTAAAGTTGAAACCAAATCTGCGAGAAAATCTAGAGGCTAAGGGCAAAAAAGAGGAATACTACAATGCCACATTTTTATACCACCCATTTGTGACCTCTTATGTTATGGTGATGTAGTGAAACTGTGAAAGTGACAAAAGGTTGGCATAAAAAGCTGTCATTGTAACATTTTTGGGCTAAAAAATATACTCATTCTAAAACAAAACCATTATCTCATTTCATTACCAAATGTAGAACTTTGTTTGAATAAAAGTGGAACACAATTCCACAGAAGCAATGATTATTATTATGCCAGAGCACAAGGTGAGCAAGGATGATTTCAATCTAGAACAATGGAAACCCCTTTGAGCTCAACTAACAATCAAGGAATCAGTCACATTGAAACTCAAAAATAAATGGCGTTGTATTAGTTTTCTGAATCTCATAATATAAACAATGCATTTGGCTAGATAGCCTCCTACACTAATACACAAGAAAGCTTTCATTTTTGTAAAATCTGATTTTCTTCTGTTTCTTTGTTCTTTTCTGCTTTTGGTGAGATGAGGGTAGGGTAGGGTATTACAGAAGCTACAGTGAACAAATGATATAACCTACTCTGCTGAACATGTATGACTACAGAAAAAGCTATTCTTCACAAAAATGGCAACATGAGTGGAACACACAATGAAGTGTGAGTGCTCCTTCTGCACCTCAAAAATGCCTCACGAAGAAGCGTAACAACTCAGATCAAACACGACATTTGCCAAAAATTGTTGCACAATGGAGACTTTTTGGATCAGAAGTTCAGAAACATGTACCTATCTGTTTAAAGGTTCTAATTGGACTTCCATTGTCGTAGAGGCTTGCGACTCTTTATATGCAGGTATCCTGGACAGGCTCAAGAGATCGACGGAATCGTCTTCCTCGAGATTACCAAGCACCCAGTTGCTTCTTCCAAATATCCGGTCCCGTACTCGCTGCCTCTCGCGGTATTCCGCATAGACAACAATCAAAGCACCGATTATGAACCAAACCACCAATGCCCAATTGAGCCCATGGGCATTCTCCACACCATATCTTTCTCCCAAATGCTTCAAGCCACTAAAAAGTGCTGCAATGCCTACAACAATTGCAGATCTTCCGACAATTATATGCAAGTATTCCCAAAGAACCCTTTTGAAGGGAGCCTGCTCCCCATTTGTTGGTTTTGGAGGCCTTAGGGAGGCATTCAATGGCTGTATACAGGCCAAAAATATTGCAGCAATTCCAAATTTGACGTGCGATGAACTAACATAAAATCCCCGAAGCTCAGCAACAGCAAAAAGAAGGGCAAGAAAAACAATTACTAACCCTGAGTATTGCAAGTAAACATGAATTTTGTACCAGCCATCACCCTTAAGATGTTTCAAGTATCTGGCTGCCAATATACCTCCAGGAAGCAAGATACCCCATGCCAGAAACATCATGAAGCCATGCACAGCCAGAACTGGAAGTAAATCCTGCTCTGCCTCTGCAGAGCCACGCATCAGTAGCACATTTATCGGCCTACTACTTGTAGTAGAATGCATATTCGTTTCACTAAGATGGTCCTTACTCCATTTAGCTCCCATGGCCCAGACAACCTTAAGTGGAGTTGTGGGATCAATAATATTGTCACACTCTGGCTTGCTGCCCCTAGGACAAGATGGGTCTAAGGGACGTGTAAATTCCAAAGTAATAACACCATTTTCTGTTTTGCATCTCACGTATGTCAAATTCTCATATGTACGATGTATTCTTGAAGCATCCTTTCCATCAATCCAGTATGTGTCTACACGGCCTACACCATCATCATCAATCCAGCCTACATAAGCATAAGTGTATACCATTCCACTTCCAAATCCTACTGCAAGATAACCACTCTTTTTCTCAGCACGAGCAGCAAATGATATGGAATCCTTTGACAATGTCCAGAAGAAAGTAACCTGTTGATCATCCAAAACAACACTGTTATTATACATATCTGACAGACCCCCATCAACAACCTCAACTTTCCAACCCATTTTCAGGTCATACAATGAATGATAGTATATGTTATCAGGAGTATTCCTGTCAGGGGCCCAAACCAATTCTTTAGGACTGGCTTGAACTCCTTGAGCCTCAGGACCTCCAAAATAAATAGTCTCAGTCAGATTCCTCAGTGTAGCATTTCCTCCAACCGGATCCGAAGTAACATACAGAGCAACATCATGCCCGGCTTGTATGGAAAATGTGACCGGCACTCCTCTTTCCACTCTCAACACAGGAGCTTCCTTTTTGTTGATGTAAAGAACCTTTGGTGGATTCGGTGGGTTTGGGTAATGCAGTGCTGGACCGGATGAAACAACCAAAGGAACCTTAGCATCGGCAATGATGACATCTTGATCCTCTTTATCCTCAGCATCCAGGGGACCTTTACAGTCATTCACATGCTCAGAAACATTCAGAGCCAAGTGCCCAAAATTCTCAAATGGAAGACCCCCATGACTCTGTGGAAGATAGTATTGCTGAAGGGTATCAGGAGGCCTAATCTTCCCCAAAGCCCAAATAACCTTCATGCTGGCGAATCGATCCACAGGGTGATCATACTTCTCATCAACCTTAGTCAAAGGCCTCCTATACCTAACAAACGACACCCCGTCTTTCCTCTGCCCAAAAATCAACTTTGTATCATTCACCAAACCAACTCTATCAGGCCCTTCATAGATCGAATCGGGGCAAACCCCTTGCGCTGATCCATTGCTCTCTTTCACACACTCACTATACTCGGTGATGAAGAAATCATCCACAAATGGCAGCCCATCTTCCTTAAACCCCGTAACAGCCACATCAGCACCAATCATGAGTTCAGAGCCAGTTGCATTAGGGTTTGCCCAACCAAATGCCATGTAATTCATGATTCCAGTTGCTGCCTCAAGCCCAATCTCAATTGAGTCCTCCTCCACATTCAGGCTCCACCGAAGCCTAAAATCCTTCGACAGAACCTTACAATTCTCAAACATCGTCGGCTCAGTGTGAACACGATCCCCACCGGTGCTGGCGTCGCCAGTGGTTGGAGACGGCGCCGGAGAACTCGCAGTGAGATTGGCGTGCTCTTCGAGCGCCACGTGGCCGAAATCGGAGGCGGTGGGGCGATCCCAAACGGCGAGGACCTTGAACTTGTCCCACGTGACGTTGTTCAACAATTGAACGACGAAGGTGGAATTGGCGAAGGTTTGGTTCAACTGGTGATCGGAAACGATGAATCCTTCGGTGAGGTTACCAAGATCGGGGGCGGCAGCGCCCCACCAGTGGACGTCAGAGCCAGGGAGCATGTCGAATTCGGAAACCCTAAATGAGCAATCGTCAAGGATCTTGAGGCGGCCACGGAGCTGGTGCTGCACCATCTTGAGTTCGAACTCCGAATCAACGAGCGGGTTGACCCGCGAGCAATCCGGATCCGCATGGCCGAAGAAGAAGATAAAGGAGAAGAGGAGGAGGAAGATTGGGGATTCACGAAGCATGGGGATTGGTGAGATCCGAATGCGAATTCGGAATCCTTGTGGGGATCCGAATTGATTCGACGGTTGTGATCGGTGAGGGACGGTCTGGAGGGCGTACCTGTTGGCGGCGGTGGTAGTGAAGGTGAACGGCGAAACGCCGGCGGCAGAGAAGAAAAGCGGAGAGAGGCAAACGTGGCTTCCACGGCGGGGTTGGTTTGTGTTTTTGTTTTCAAATTTAATTTTTTGAGTTTTATTTTGGGACAGAAAAAATAAAATGAAGGAAGGAAAGAGGCGTCAGCGTGTGTGTTAGTTAGCGTCTGGTGTGCGTTTTGGGTGGGGTTTTTAGGTCAGGTGAGGGACATGCCACAATTTTGAACGATTCAGTTTTCTTTTTTTTTTTGTGAAGAGATCAATGAATCTGAGGTTGTCGTGGCGTGGCCCATCAGGAGTCCCCTTAGTAGTCAAAACACGTTTTACTTTCTGCTTCTGTCCCTAGCTTCTTCATAAATCAAGAATCAAGAATGGATACAAAGTACTACTCCTCAAATTGTTATTCATATTAAATGATTGGATTGAATTTAAGATTTGAATGTAGATTGAAAGAGTACGGTGAGACCAAATTATCGTCTAAGGTGTTTGAATTCATTCATTCAGCTGCCTTTGAAGGTCTTATAAGTGTTTATTCAGTAATGAATAATAATAAATCAATGGTCGCAACTTAGCGCATGATGTGACATTTTTCTTTCTATCGTTGAAGACTAGGCTACGCAAGCTATGTCTGATCTGATGAAAAAAGGTACCAAGTTCAGTTCAGAGTAACCCTTTATTGAATGCTAAAGTATGGTATCGTATGCCACCCTTAAGCCGCAAGTCTGAAACATCACGTGGAAGTCAAATTAAGCCCACCGATAATAATAAAAAAAGTTGAATCAATTGCCCCTGTGCGCCAATCCAACATACTATCCTTCCATTGGGCATTAACAAAGAGCTAGTGCTAGACTGACGCACTCCACAAAAGGACTACTCAATGGCTTTGAAAACTATTGACATTTGTTCTAAACTTGACAATATTACACTGAAACTAGGCTTAAAATGCAGACCTTGCACAAAACTTGGACTAGGACTTGTATACGAAGTTCGTAATTTGACACTACCTAACCACCTGCCTTAAGTATTAGCTCATCCAGAACATTTCCCTTAACAAAGTAAGCGAGCATGAACAAAGTTAGGGTATGCAAAAGTTGTTAACTGCATCTACTAAGGAAAATTTTACTCTAGTTTCAGAGTAGCAGATTTTGAACACAAAGCAAAAGATATTGCTCCTCACATACTACATCTGATAAACAAATGAATGCACCTGACTCTATCTGCTATCTATCTGCCCATGTAAAAAAGAGTCAATATGCCCCATCAAAGATCAGTATGTCTCTTTTTCACAAAAAAAAAAAAAAAAAAAACGACGATCAAGCAGTTTCTTCTTTCTGAATCCGTTAAAACTGCATCAGATTCAGTCTCTTAAGAAGGTTCAGGATAATGGATGCACAGTTGATTATTTCATGGCTTTATTTCGACCGGTGACCACTAAAGATATTCACAGCTCCTGCTTTCCTTGTGCTGAAACTTTTTAAAAATAATCCTCAATATCATAGTCAGAAAAGTCACTCCCACCTGAGAATTCATAATCGTCATAATCATCATCAGACAATAAATCTATGTCTGACATCCCAGATGGGTAGTCTTCATCAAAAGATCCATAATCATTTTCATCTTCAAAGAGGTAGTTATCTATGGGATCATAAGGAAGCCATATATTTTTTATCTGTTCTGAACATCTCCTCCACAAACTTCCTACTAAATTAACATTGAAACACTGTCGCAAGTCAAGAGATACCAGATGAGGACAGCCATTAAGAATGGCAATCAAGCCGTCATTAGTAAGCTTGTTTCCAAAAAGTTGGAGATGACGTAATTCAGGCATGTTTTCTGCAATAGCCAATGCGTCTTCATCACTCTCAATGTGCGGACGTCTGTACCCTTCCATATTATATTTCAAGGTTTTTAAGTTAGGGCAACACCGGCCAATAGCTTCTAGAGGCTCCTTGGACAAGCTGCTGATTGATATGTCTAGTTCCTCCAACTGGGGAAGTTTTTTTGCAGCTTCACACATTCCTTCATCTGTTATGCTATAGCAACATATAAGAGATAGGCGTCGTAGATGGCTTGTACTGTAAAAATGGTAAACGACAAAACAGGGGTAGATTGCGTTACATACAGATGTTACCAAAAGATGCAGATCTGCTGTGACATTGATAAACCAACTGGAAAATGAGGAATTTAGTATTTATGTACAACATGTGAAGATTTTTCACAATAGCACCAAAAACTGATTGTGTTATGACACAGGCATGCTTTGATTGCTTTCTACCATAACTAAATCATACACACATCAGTTCTTTATGATATACAATATCTGAAATAAAAGACAATAACCAGTTAATGTTAAAACAAAGTACCACCATTCAATATACTATATAGTCGAGGATTTCGTTTCTGAAATCTTCCATTGAGGATAAAAAAAGACAGATTTTGTGAGACTCAAATTAAACCAAAATCCTCTCGCTTGTTTGGAAGATGATGGCATTTGATATTATCTTTGTTTGGAAAATAACAGTATAACACTCTTACTGCTTTAACAACAACAGAAACATAATCTGATTCATCAGTATTTTAACTTCCATTTATTTCCAATCATTTTTAAAAATTTCACCCATGTAATCCTTCTCAGTTTGACACCAGTCCTTTAGTCCTAAACTTGGATCTCCAACTCCTGTTCTAACCCTAATTCCCAGGGACTAAATTTTTTCGTCCCTCCAAGTCCAAATGTCCTCTAATTTCTGCCACTACAACCTATATTTACAGTCATATGAATGGCATTGCTACAAATATACTAGCTGTTAATCGATTGACATAACAAATTACGCACAAGACATTATGTGACTAACAAGGACTTCAAGTATTGGAACTAAACATAAGAGTCCCTGGTTGCTCAGTTTAGAGTACCTAATTTCATACATTCCGATCAAAACATTGGCATGCACAATGCTACATGCAAAGAGAGTGAGAGTGTCATCTTCATGCTTCAAAAATTGGGTCCAACTGAACACTAACCTAAAACAAAAGGCATGACCTAATTTCCTTCATTCCAACCAAACCCTAATTATCACCAAAATTGACATTCACATCGAAGTTTGAATCCAAGACCAAACAAAATTTGAAAGAAAACAAAATCAGAACACAAAATTAATATTCTAAATTACCAAAAAAATGCTTACAACAACAAAAACAAAACAAAAACTTACGAATCAGCGATGTAGTTGAGGAGATCATCGGTGGCGAAGTCCTCGATGGTGATGTCGGTCAAGTGACCAGAGCTGCGGTCGACGGCGCGGCGACACATGGCCTCTAGGTCAAAATCGATGTCGCGTACGTCCGCCAAGTTGTGCATGTCGATGGTGCGCCATATCAGAGGGTCCTTCGAGATGGTCCGCCACAGCGAACAAACGCCCTGAGCGTTCCTCAGCACCTCAATCGTGCCAACCTTCACGAATATCGCCGACACCACGTCTCGCGGCAGATCCAGCCAGTTCCGCTGCTGTTCCTCAGAATCCGGTAGTGATGGTGACGATGACGATGACGCTTCCATCTTTCTTCTTTTCTTTTTCTTTTTTCTTTTATTCTGTGTCTGAGTGTGTTAACTGTTATGTGAGAGAGAGAGAAAGAGAAATGGAAGTGGAAATGACAGAATTCTGTGTGGGCTGAGAAATTGGGCTTCTGATATGTAAAAGCCCACATAGTGAATGGGCTTTAAGCCCGTCCTATTACTCACTAACTATATATATTGATTGAACTAGTTGTTAACGAAAGGTTGGTCAAGTGGTTAGCTCACTTGGCCCTTAAGCAAGGGTCCGGGACACCGTTGGTCCAGTAAAAAAAAATGATTGAACTAGTTGTTTTTCCCTAATGATCATGGGTTTATGGCAAATTCTTTTCCTCTTCTATTCTAGGCCTTCCTAGTTTATTTTTCTTTTTTACTAGATTTTCTTCACTCTTAAGGGAGTACTTTAGATTTAGGATATGCTTTTATCATCATTGACTTAATTGATGAGAGCATAGCATAGAGGCCGATTGTAGGGGCGTTTATGGCGCATACAATACAATACAGCTTACAACCCACATGAATTTTGGCTTTTATCATAGTTTTGGTCAAAAGCAAATGAATTTGTTAGTAATAATTATATATGATAGGATTTGGTAACTCGAGGACATCGAAAGAGGCATAGCTGTACAAATGCTAAAACCACGTTCTCTTCAAATCATTGCAACCAAATTTGGTTACCTGTCATCACTGCATTTCTTCATTAGATATAGTAGGTCAAGAATAACAAGAAAACTAAACATAATGATATAATATTAAGCAGGGTATATATGGCATTAAATATTATTAACTTTCATAGAATAAAGGATATAATAATAACAATAATAATCATGCATGAGTATATTATGTATACAAAAATCAAAATATTACCGGGTAAGATGATTTTGGTCAGACAATAATGAGTATGAATCATTTAATTAGGGGCCTCATAGAAAGACAAAGCCAATGAAAAGGTCAAACTCTGAGCAATAATTGCGCATCCAATTATTAACCAACCAATGCCTCCATCCTCACCCCTATGACTTAATACATTAGATAGATAGATAGATAGATATGAACAGATTAAGGAAAAAGCATGAACTTTTCCTGTTACAAGGAGAAGAATGAAGAGACTGCAAAAAAGTGATATAGAATATCACATTAACAATTCACTCAAAGCTTATCCCTTTTCTTCTACTCATTCTTCAATCTTCCATTACATATAGTAATTCTGTGGTTTATCATTATATCTTTGACCACAATTGTTTCTTCCTCTTGAGATTTGATCCACTTTAATTTGCACATCATCCTGAGGTTATAGATAGCATGTCTCATGTCAGAGCATATTCATCTCCCCAGTTACTTCCTTCTTCAACAAGTAACACTGAACTGCCAGAAGAAGGTTTGGAAGGTAAAACAATTTTCCATTCTTACACAATTCATCCTCTTTCCAAATTCTTTTTTTGAATGATAGATTGAAAAGGGGGTTTCTCTACTCTTATTTTTACTATGTTTGTTCTATAATATTTGTCGTTTGTTTAATTTAAACATTGAAAAATTAATGTATCTGAACAGTATCATCTAAATGGTTCCACGATCTGGCATAAAGTAGTAATGACCAACGATAATCTTGATTCAATATTTTTTTCTTTCTGTTATAGGCCTTGCCACCAATGTTAAGCTGCTTCTAAAACTAATTCAAGAACATAATGTGGGTGGAACAAGTGAAAATGAAGAGAGAAAGTTTCAAAGGGCAAATGGAATGATGTTATTATTAGATGATGTTAGGACAAGGGTTCAAAGGTTCCAATCTTGTACCAAGAGAAAATCTGAACTCAGAAGGTGTATCACAGAACTAAGGCCTAATATTCCAAATCCAAAGGACAAAAAGCCCTCTGATGTGGCCATAGATGAGAAGGATAGGCTAAGGAAGGAGCTCAATGCAAGCTTGGCAGCACGGCACAGCCTTCAAGCAATGTGCTCTAGTTTGGGGAAAGAAAAGCAAATCATGGCTTCAGAGCTTGCAAGAAAGGCTCAGGAGTTGGCCGAAACGGAGGAGCTAATCAGTGATCTAAAGGCACAAAATGACATGTTGGTTGAGAAGTTGCATGCTTGCAGCTCAGAGGGAAAGGAGAAGATGAGTAATGGGGTAGAAATCGAAGGAAACATAACGCTGCGAGAGCGTAACAAAGTGCTTGCTGAGCAGCTGCAGAAGTCGCTTGATGCTTATAGAACCTTGAGGAGAAGGTTCAGAGATGCACAAGAGGAAATCCAAGAAGTTCATACCACAATGGAGGAAATGAAGGTGGAAGTTCAAGCAGGGATTGAAAGAATACATGGATACAAGGAAGAAGTGGCAAAGATTGAAGAAACAAACAAATTTGAAGAGGAGATTTCGGCTCTTGAGCATATGCTTGATTCACTCAGCATGAAAATCTCAAAACATGAGCAGAAGAAATCTTGAAGTGATTAGCAGAAATAGTCTATCTGTGATTGCTAGAGGCGATGAGAAGCCTGAATTGCAGAGGAGGACGACAATGGAAATTGTATCAACATATCATTCATGCGCATCATGTTCTTGCTTCAAGAACACTAGCAAAATTGGATCGTAGAAAGCAACAATCACGAATTTGCACATAGTTCTGAACTTAGATGTTCAGGTATCCAGAGACCAAACCTAAGAGATGTATAGTACAGAATCTTGTTTTCTCCTAATGCATGTTTCTGAATTCATTTTTTGATAAAGAGATAATCTAGAGAGTTCATGAAATTTACTGAACCTGCTACTCATTTCAACTATTTTCAAAAATCAATTCTAATTTTGCAAAAGAAGGCACTAAAATTATATATTTTGATGTCCAATAGCTTTATATTGTCCCAAAATAAAATAAAAAGTTGAAATAGGTTATTACAGTTCCTGAACATTTTGTTGCACGATATTGCTTAAGTTAGTTATCTGTCTTGATAAACAAACCTAAACGGAGTAACACTAGATTATGATCATATACATGCAAAGGACCTCAACATGTGCAATTTTATTGAGCTAGGATTTGGAGCTTGCAGGCTGCAATCGAGTCCAGAATCCATGTATTAGTTGCTACCGTTGAACCCGTAGAGCTTGCCAGAACCTCTGCATCATGTCGCCTTTGGTTCAAAATAGTATCCCCTTTCACAGGGCTGCATTTATCAGGAAGCTCAAGGCTGTAAACTATGAGGGTTTGGCATTGGTGCATATCAGCTGATGTTGCTTTTCGGTCCGCCGACACTGGTTTCCTATTCAGAATTATGCCTCCAGCAGCAGTAACAAGGTCTTGCAGATAGCCCTTGTATGATGGTATAAAATCTCCCATAAAATAGAACTTGTAGCCATCAAAAAGCTTCCGTTGCTGCATAAGAAAATTAACAGAACATGATCATTCCTCCAATTTTCACTGCCCATTTTCTTTACTACCATCCACAACCTATTAGCTATTACCACGCTTCCGTATGAGCTACATTTGTTTTTACTTGTGGATTGACTAAGCCATGGCCACACTAGTTCATACTTTGTATTAATATAAAATATAATTGTTGAGTAACATGACAACCAAGAGAAGCCTAACCTTGTTCAATACTCTCAGTCGTCCAAGACGTGGACCATCCCTGATTCCATGAATGTCAACAGTGATTTCATAATGCTCCTCTTCAACAGGTTCCATTTCCTTCATGCAAGCTTTAATCCCTGTCCCAACAACAAAGCAACCCAGGAACCCCAAAAACAGTTACAAACGAGAGAATCAAATAATATACATTCATTATCATGAGTAGCAAGGTTATCAAACCCTCAAGTTCAAACTCCTAATCAAGTTTATGAGTCTGAGTTTTACGATTCAAGTTTACTTACTCGTAAAATCTCCATAAATTTAAGTAAACTCTAAAGTATGATAACCCTACTCAGTGGTAAAGAGATATTTATCATAAATCATATAACACTTGGCAAGAAACTGAGAAGTAGAAACAGAAGAAATTCTTACATTCAACGTTGAGAATCCACTTCCCCTCCAGGATGCCCAACAATACTTTGAGGGTCCTTCTGCATGCCCCATTTTCATCTGTTGATGCTATAACATGGGTGACACTCGAATCCCATTTTTTCAAAACAGTAACCTTGGATGCTCTTTCAAATTCAGAAACAACATCCTACAATTTCAACAATGAAATAGAAGTGATAAATACGACTTGTAAATGAGTAAAGTTTCTAACTAGATACCATATGCAATCATTTTACCCTCTCTTGCACTGACAGAGCGGAACAACAGAGTACAATTTTCTTGAATGATCCATGAGCAGCATGACTCTGATTTGTAGAGCCATGTTTGCGAGCAAGGCTTTTACCCTCTCTAGCTGTGCATTTTTTACTCCGATACTGGGATCCTGAACCTTCACATGGCAACTTTGATGAACCATGTAGAGGGCATAGCATGACGAAATTTTCCTTAAGCAGTGAAATAGAAGGATCTAATTAGATGGGCTTATCCAAAAAGTAACATGAAATTTTAAAAGTTAAGTGAAATCTTTATCACATACCATATCCCAACGACATTCCGGGGTCCACTTGGCACAAGGAACGTGAAAGCTCCTGCGACAAGTTTTCTCATAACAACCAAGTGCAGCACCCTTAAGTCCACAAAAACTACATTTGATTCTACGACTTCTACTTATTTCAGCTTCAAGATTAACTGCATTATCATCTTCAAAATATACATTTGGGGCCCTGCAGGTGTTTAAAACACATTAACATTCGTGCAAAGTTTTATTTACCAATGACAAAGGATACATGTGGAAAATAATAACACTCAAGTAACAAGTCATTACCATTCAGTGCAGTTCCTATGAGAATGTGTGACTTTGGATCCTCCTTCATAATCTGCACTTACAGGCTTGCTGCCGTAGTAATGCATCATCGGGCCAGAAACCTGTATTTTGATTACAGACTGTAAGCTCTACTGGTCCATCTACTATGCTGACAGGTGACTAGATAAACAAGAAAATGAGTTTACCTCTGATTCTTCTGATGAGAGACAGAAGGCACATTCATACTTTTTGGCATGACTTTCACATTTCTGTAGAACGGGTTCATCATTCGAAGGACTATATTTCTCCTTCAATGTATCATTTGGAGACTTAACATCAGGACCTGTCTGAATACTTTCATTAGGTTGGATTTCTTCACCAGTCTTAGCCTTTGAGATACAATCAGGGGAAAGCTTCAATTTCTTTGTACTCCTTGATTCTCCATTGCAAGAAATAGATTTTCTGCCTTTTGTTTGTCTGCTTCTACTGGCCTTTCCATTGTTATCTGTCTGCAGACTAAAAATTGATGATGCAGAACCAGCAATCTCATTGGTTGTTAGTTTTTGCCTAACAGATAACTCTTCAGCTAGGTCATGCACATTATCTACCTTTTTCTTTCCAGATCTTTTCCTCGGGCATTTTCCAGTAATCTCTTGGGGAGCGTGCTTTGTTTCTTCTTGTATACAAGGCAAAGTATTTGTCTTCTTTTCCATGTTCATTTCACCATTAATAAGAACTCCTGATAATATATTGGAGACTGAACAATCAGGTTGAGGTGTTGCATTGGTACTGGTATTGAAACAAACCCTCTTGCCCCTTCTATTAGACTTCCCCACATTAGAAGATTTTTTCTGCGTGTTCCAAGATTGATCCTTAGAGATTTCTGATGATCTATTTGAATCAGCATCCATATCATCAATTTGATCTCGTAGTTCCACAATCTGGTCTTCCCTTGGTTCTCCCCTAGTCTTTCTGCCTCTCTTCGAGGACTTCTTTGTCCCATTGATATCAGCAGAACTCCTAATAAGGGAAGTCACACTTGGTGGCAACACATCAGTTAGTCTGTTTCCTTCCTTGGGAGTCTGAAATTTAGTACTGTTGGCATCAGCTCTAGACTGATCTATTTCATTCTCTTGAGAAGCAGCTGCTAAATCCTCTTGATTTTCATTAATCTCACCAGTATTCAAAGCCTGTAACTAACATGCAATTTGTCAGAACTCCAATAATTGGAAAACAAGATCCAAAATTATACGTGAATCCCATTTCTCCACTTCACTCATTACCTGCATTTTCACTGGACTCAAAAATAATTCAGGGGAGCAAGGCCTTTGTGTCCATTCAAACATCTCACTATCAAATAAATCAACAGGGGCTTTCTTTTGCACCTCATCCTACATGATAGTAGCAGAAAAAAACAGTTAAAAATTTCTTAGGTTCTGAACACTTATTTGGTTGCTATAGTTCATTCACTTTACTTACAGTTGAAGTCTCTTTAGAAGGGTTCTCATCATCCGAGTCCTTGAGATCACTGAATGAAGGAGGAATTGGTGTTGGGCCATCATCAATAAGTTCATCGCCGTCACTCTGCTGAGTTGATTTTTCACCTTCGTCCACATCCCTTAACCAAAAGAAAGGTGAATAAACAGGTTCATTGCTTTTAATTCGGAGAGGCCTTTCATTTGCCACAACTGAATCCCTTTCTTTTCCCTCCTTATTAACTCCAGTATGAGAGTCTCCAGAGGTTGCATCCTTTAACGGAGTTTCTGAAAGAGGATTTTGTGGCACCTGAACCCTTTTCTTTGCTGGAAAAGAAGGTTTTGATGTGCATTGTATGCTGTTCATGGTATTCTTCCTTGATCCCTTTCTTATAAGGGGTTTTCTCTGCTGTACATGATTTTGATGAGTCCCACCAGCATCCTCTTTAACACAGTCAGCATCACCTTCACATTGCATTTCATCATCTGTCATGCAATTATGTGTTGGTAAAGTATAGCATGGGGAATAAACTGCATAACATAGCATGTATCTCGATTGAAACCAAAGGTAGAATATAATCTTACAAAGCTACACATGAAAATACATGGCATATGTTAATGACAATTGGTGAGTATGGCAACACAAGAAGTCAGTATTAGTACACATACTTAGCTCATAATTCATAAACAATGAAAAGTAACATTTATATGGTTGACTATTACTCTTCATTTTTTTTTATTATTATTGAAGACTGTGGGTTGGGGGGGAGTGCAATTCAGTTTATGCACAATCTATGCCTAATTTGATCAAAATCAATAATCAATGCTGATATGTGTGAGTCAAATGAAGAGGAAGAAATTACCTGATAAATTGATGGCAGGGACATTCTGGGTGACAAATAAGCTCATTCCGGAAGCAAGTTCCATGTTCTTGTAAATGGCTACCAAGTTGTCCATGTGAGGAGCAGGGCGAATCTCTACAACAACAAATAAATAAATAAATAAATAAATAAATAATAAAAGAGTGTAAGCGAGAAGGAATGGTGGGAGGGGAATTCACATTGTATTGTATACCTCGACGGGTGAAGGGAACTTTGCATACGGGACAAGCAGAAGCAGATTTCATGGACTTGCCAATACACGACCTGAAAAGAAAATCAAGAATTCAGTAACAAGAAAGAAGAAGAGAATAGAAGGAAAGGGAAAGGGGGAAGGAACGTACTTGCAGAAAACGTGGTTACAAGTGAGGGAGGATGCGGAATTCAGCAGACTCAGACTGTGCGAAGAGGGAGAAGAAGATCAATGAATGGATTAACAAATTAAAGAATGTAAAAAGAGAGAAAGAGAGAGAAATAGGATACCAAATGGGACATTTGAGTTCTGTTGCCATTCTCTCGAGATGAAGCGTAGGATCCTCCATTCTGATATCTATCTATCTATCGAAAACGTTGAGCGCAGCGAATCTGAGACGAAGAAGAAGAAGCGGCGTAGTGAGGGACAGGACAAGTATAAATTGGAATTGTTTTTGAATTTGAAAGCGCGCCATTATATTTCACTTCTTCGCGCTTCCTCAATCTTTTCGCCTTTCTTCTTCTCCACTCTTCCCCACCTTCCTTACTAGTAACTCAAAACACCCCTAGGCTTCTTAATTTTTTATTTTTTATATATATAAATTGGAACAACATAAAATATCATGTGAAATTTCTTAGAAAATTTATTTTTGCCTTGTTAACTTAACTAAGCATTTTATTATTTATCAATCCTTAGTCATATACATTAGCAAAATAGAAAATTTAGAAACTGATCATCCTTCTATGATGTTTTCAATTTTACGAATTTGATCAAGTTTCATGAATGATGATCACAATAGAGGTATGTTCAATTTTCATTATTTTGAAGAGATATTTGTATTTTCAATTTTTCCAAAAACTAAAGTTCAAATAAATTTTAAAGAGTTTAATTATTTTACACTGACATTCAATTAAGTATTGTTACGTAAGTAAAAATAATTTAATTTTAAGATAGTAAGATTTGAAAGTCAATAAAAAGCTTATATAAAAGTATATGATTGAATAAATATATTCTACACATACAAATTTGCCTCACTTTTAAATTGATCATTTTCTAATTAGATGTGTTATAATGATGCTTGTTAGTCTTCATGCCTAGTTTATTTTTTTTTTCCCCTTCAGATTTTACTTAGTTTCTCCAAGGATCCCACGTATACTCTATAGGGATTTTGTTAACAAAACTTCCTTAATTGTGTGCATGTTCAATGGTCCACCAACTTATCCATCTGAATAGAAAGATGCTTCAATTGGTAGAATCCTGCATCAGAAAGTTATTCAGCCATGTCTCCAAATCAATGCAGCAAATTACTCTCTAGAGATGCCATTCAAATGGTGATAATTCATCTATATTACCAATAATCTTTGCAAGAACATGAACCATCTCTAAAATGATGGAACCTACTACGATCCCTGATAACAATCTCTCTATCATAAACCTTTGATATGAGTTTGATAGCCATGTGACAATCTGCACAGACTCTTAAATTCTTCATAACCCTGATTGGGGTTCTTGGTGGTGTATTCAACAGCATAAAAGCAATTGCAACTTTTTCACTGTGATAAGACAAAGCTTGCTCCTTCTCCTCTTCCTCTATATCTGCAAGCACATTTGCAGTGTGAGGCACATAACCTTCTAACTTCAGCATCTCTGTGATCTTCTCTAGTAGTGCATATACATCCTTACTCTGAGGATGAGACCTATCACCCATAGTAAATTCGTAGACACGGTTTCCCAACTCAACCATGCTATATCCAGGTGTTTTCCTGACACCATCCTCTACCATTGATCTTCTTACTATTTGTACGTCTGACCAACGGCGTTCAGCGGCGTAAAGATTTGAGAGAAGCACATAATCACCACTATGTTTAGGCTCTAACTTCAAAATGTGTGATCTTGCTATCTCCCCAAGACCTAAATGTCCATGTATTGTGCATGCCCCCAATAGGGTCCTCCAAATGACAGCATTTGGTTGCATTGGCATGTTCTGAATATACTCATATGCTCTTTCCACTAAACCTGCCCTACTCAATAGATCCACCATGCAGCCGTAGTGCTCTATCCTTGGCACAATACCATATTCCTCTTTCATCCTTCTAAAGTAATTGAACCCTTCATCCAACATCCCACAATGGCTGCAAGCATACAGCACCCCAACAAAGGTGATCTCACCAGGCACTAGCTTTTGCACTTCCATCTCTTTGAAGAGCTCAAGTGCTTCCTCACCAAAACCATTAACAGCCAAACCGACAATTAAAGAAGTCCAAGAAACCACATTCCTTTCGCTCATCTCACCGAAAACTTGTTGGGCCTCCCTGATGCTCCCACATTTGGCATAAAAATCCAACAATGAATTGTTAACATGCAAGTTCTCTCTCAAACCTACCTTCAACAAGTACACATGAATTCTACGTCCTAACTCTAGAGCTCCAAGCTCAGCACAAGCAGATAACAAGCTAACCACAGTGAACCCATCTGGCTCCAAACCCTCCAAGCTCATTTCCCTGAACAGTGTCAGAGCCTCATTGGGCCTGCCATTGAGAGCAAACCCATTAATCACAGAGTTCCAAGCCACAAGGTCTCTGTCCCCCATTAACTCAAACACCTTGTGTGCGCTCTCTGTATCACCACAAGAAGCATACATATGAAGCAAACTGTTCTGAACAAACAACAATGACTCAAACCCATTCCGTATGGTAACTGAATGTATTGCTTCCCCTTCTCTAACATTCAATGACTTGGTAACAGCCTTAAGGAGAAAAGGGTAAGTGTGAGTATCAGGTTCAACACAAGACTTTACCATCTTTCTGTATAAACTAAGTGCAGGAGCAGGGTCTTCACATTCAGCATAACCCCTTATCATGGTGTTCCAAGTGAACACATTTGGGTTAAGCATTATGTCGAACACATTGTAAGCATAAGACATGGGTGCAGAAAGGGACACAATAGTGAAGATGAGGTACTTGCCCATGGCAGGGTTATGGAGTGGGACACCATGCCTAATGGAAAATGCATGGATTTGCCTTAGTTTGTGTGTGGAAGAGGCACATAATTGCAAGAGGGCAATGCATTTGGTGACAATATGGGGTATTGGGTTTTGTGGGGTGGTTGATAAGAAGCTTGTAAATGTGAAGGAACACAAGTAATTGTTGGGATTATTGATTTTGAACGGTAGAGGCAAGACATGTAACATGGATGATGTGTGCACTAATGAGGAGAATTTTGTGCAGATATTCATTTGACTGGGAAAAAAGAATCTGATGATGAGAAATTGGTATCAGATAATTGATTTGAAACGAAATGTGAAAAAGGGGGTGCAATTGGAGTTCCATGTTACATGTTACTACAACATATGAAGAACAACTTGATATGTGTTTGTGCGCGATCCCGCAAGTGTTCATCTGGTTTTTCTTTTCCCTTTTTATTAATGTAATTTTTTTTTCTTATTTTCTCTGATTATACGTTTTATTCTTTCTGAAAATTACATTTAAACTTTATACCTATGGATATCGGTACCAATTGAATAATCAACTCTTGTGATTTAATGATTGACTTGATAAATGATAAAGAAGAATATATAACTTCTTTATAATCATATATGTATCCATAAATTTTATTAAGTATCAAATAAACTCTATATTAAAAAATAATTATTTTTCAATTGAATCAGTGCTTATATCAAACATTATCCAATTTAAACGAGAAAATATATTTTATTTTTTTGTAAATGGGGTATTTAAGTCATCATCAAGCATTTCATATCACATTAGTCCAAATTCTACAAATTAAATAATGTTCATAAGTTGAATAAATAAATAAAATAAAGCACTGTGGATTACACTACCAAACTAATAACCACGAAAAAAGATCAACAAATCTACAATCAAATAATAATAATTATGGACATATTAACATTTCCCATCACTTCTATTTCAATCAATCACAATTTTGAAGGGGTACAAGTATTTTGTACCAAAAGAAAGAAAGAAAAAAGGTTATCCAGTCACAAACAAATTAAAGCAAACTATATTAATGGCAGAGTTACCTCAGGTACAAGGAGAACCCAAGTGCGTGTGGAAAAAAGTAAAGGGAGAATTTGGGGGAAAAAGCAAAAAGAAAGAAATTAGGAAGAAGTCAATCGAAGAAGGAGGATGATCAAATAAATGTCTCCCACTTGGTTGTAACAACAACAGCCTTTATTCTTGCATTCGATACTTTCAACACATCCAGGGTTTCTACACATTTCTGCACTCTCTTCCCCTGAAAAAAAGCAGCAAATATTTTTTTTTTCATTTTATTAGAAAGAATTTATTATTTTCTTATATTTTTTTTTCAGTTTATATGCACAAGTAATAAGCTCCCATTAGTTTTGATATATTTTTAGCAAACATTAAAATCCTTTGAAAATGAGAGTTCACTACCAATACAAGAATATTTAATTTTTAAAAAAATAAATTGGTCTAACCTCTAATAAGATTCAATAAAATTGACTTCAAATCTTCTCTATGTATAAAATCTACTCAATAAATAAATATTGAGTTCTCAAATTATTACATTGAACTTCCATCAAAATTATATCAAACTTTCATAAAAATGACACTAACATTATTGTATGAGCAATACATTTAAAGAAAAAGTCAGTATCACTTAATTCAATAAAGAGAATTTCATATACACTCAATTTAACATTAAATCAAATCAATCACTCAATTTAACTATAATACAATCCAACATTTACATCTAATCAATCTAACTTAGATCCTAACTCAATTCGAAATTATATTTAAACTTTTATATTGAGACATACAATGACAATTTTTATACGATACAATTCAATATTTATACTTCTCAATCAAATTTTTTTTATGGGTGTGACTGATTTAGTATGAGTATTACTTCAAAAAAATAAATCCCCCCTCCACTTGCTTTTCCCAATTGAAACCAATACCTATAGTTTATGAATCTAATAGAGAATTACTAGGTATGTACCTGCAAATGTTTATGCGCAGAAGCATCGTCTCCTTCCGCAGGAATGGTTTCCAATTTGATAGCTTGTCTCATAAGCATCTCAATGAGTGTCGTGATCTGAACTTCTGGTACTTTCACTCCCTCCGAAATCGACTTTTGAATTGCAGACACCTAATTGATTCGACCAGCCTCAATAATCAGTAGTGTCATGCATGTTAGTTACATTAATTATTTTGTGTGTCTAATGATAAATAGATACATACATATAGGTACCTACCTGGTGGGAGAGCTGGTTGAGTTGGAGAGTGACATCATTGATGGCTCGATTAGCACTCTGAATCTTGGCATTCCGACGCATCTGGATCAAGCGTCGTTCGATGCTGGAAGGGTCCTGTATCAGCACCACCTTCGACCTGTCTTTAACACCGCACGTGTCCAAGTACTCTCTATTCTCTCTCTCTTTCCCTCGGTACACAAGCCTCTGTTCATCTGCTCCTAACCCTGTTTCTCCGCTCAGAACCTTCTTCACCTCACCTGATCATTTGTGCAATTTTCATCATCACTACTTATATTAATTCTTCGGTTGTTCCTTCCATACAGATTATTACAGGAAAAAGAAAAAAAGAACGAATTAACAGAGTCCATGCAACGCACGTAGCATCTGTAATGATCACATCGCGCTTGTTATCTGTTTTGATTATTACTATTTTCGGTCTAGAAACTTTTCAACTACTCTGAGTAGAAGTTCTTCTTAAGCTTCTTTGTTTAGCTCAAAGATCAATATTGTATAGTTAAAAGAAAGTATTTTCAAAAATTTTTTTATCCTTCATAGAAAGTAAAAAGTTTAATTTTGATGAATATGTGTAAAATACTTTTACACTATTATTCAATCAGAATACTTTGTTTGTATGATTTTTTATGTAGAGGGAAGGAAAAAAACACTAATCATAACTGACGTGACAGTACATGATTGAATAAATATGTAAAAAAATAAAAATTAAATAAAAAAGAAATATAGGTTGAAATGAATAACTAGTTTAGATTTTATCGACAAAGAATCACTAACCATTCTAATAAGAGTTAACCGCCACTTTAGTCCCTCACATTATATAGTTGTTTCATTTTAGTCCTCCACTTTACTTTTTGTTCAATTTAGTCGCTCACATTGCATTATTTGATTCACTTTAGTCCTCTGTTAATACTCCGTTATTATTAACTCGGTTATTGCTTTGTTGATATGTACTGTTAAATGACAAGTGGCAAATGACATGTACAACTAAAGTGAGTAGTTTGATTTAGTCGTTCATATTACACTATTTGTATCAAATTAGTGAATAACAGAATACAATTTGAGAGACTAAATCGAACAAAAAGTAAAGTAGAGGACTAAAGTGAATCACGAAATGCAACGTGAGGGACTAAATCGAACAAAAAGTAAAGTGGAGGACTAAAGTGAATAACAAAATGCAATGTGATGGATTAAATCGAACAAAAAGTAAAGTGGAGGATTAAAGTGAAACAGATATGCTGATATGCAATATGAGGGACTAAAATGATGGTTAACTCATTCTAATAATTAAATTCGGAAAAGGTTTCTATTTCCTAACAATCAAATCACAGTTTAGAATTCGTAACGAAACAGAGATAGAAGAGAAGAATGCGAATTGTGTTACCGAAAGTGGCGATGGAACTGACAGAGATTTCGTAACGCAGTGCACCATAAGCGACTCTGAGCCTCAAATTGGGCATTATTGCAACATTATTAGTATCTTTTTCCAATACTGTCCTTTTCTGCACCAACATCCCTCCAGGCCTCACTTCCCACTCCGTCGTCTCTTCATCTCTCTCTATCGCCGCCCGAGAACAACTCTGATCTCTTCTTTCAATACCATACGCATTCTTCATCACTCTTTTCTTCATCATTGTTTTCCCGGCAGCAAGAAATCGAATACTATAATAAAGGAAGAGAGAAGGAACTTGGGAAATAAAATATCTTAAGACATTACTATTAATGAGTGAGCTAGCGAGTGCAGAGTGAATGAACAAGGGTGTTTCTATTGTTTTCCTCTGCCGACACGAAGAAGAAGAGGAATGGGAGAATATTGGACCAATGAGAAATGTGCCACGTGGGAAGGGAGGTGAGTGAGCTTGTGTGCAGTGACAGCTAAGACAGAGTTAAGGGTTGCCGACAGTATAAGGAACAACCCCGGCGGCCCCCCTAATCTTAGCTAAGTACTGTTAGTGTTACTACTACTATAGGATAACCCACATAACATAATAATGCACATTTATTGTTTATAAATGCAAGCAAGGTTTGCTTAAATTGTTTGGTTGTGATTATCGTTCTCGTGCTTGATTCGTTTCGTTTTGTTGTGGTTGTGGTTGGTTCGTTATCAATGGTAGGCAAATTAAAGAAAAGGGCCGAATGGGATATGTGCCTTTTGAGTTGAGAAGTTATGTGTGACAGTTGGTGGGATGTGGTTTCGAGGTGGGAGATGCAATCTCAGCCGTTCATGGGATCAAAGTCAAATGATCCGACGACTTGTGGATTTTTGGTTAGACAAATAGTTTGCTTATAAAGGGATGTTATGTTATGTAATGTAATGCATTGTATTTGTTAAATAGGGTTTAACAACTTGCTGTTGAGTTATTATGGCTAATGAAAGTGATTAACATCTTCTTGACTAAAGAGAAATTCTTAAATCTTAAGAAATCACTACAATTACCCAGTTCCCAAATCCCAACAACGACTGTGTCTATGTTGGGAATCCACCAAAACCAGATTAAGGATTCTCCACTCTAAGGATGTGTTTGGTTACAAGGTAAAAATGGAGATGACACCTTAATCAAAGTAAACACCTAATAACCAATTTAAATTGGTCAAGTGGTTAGCTCACTTGTCCCCTTATGCAGGGGTCAAGAGTTCAATCTCCATCTTGTGTATGCAGCAACCTGCTGGTCAGCATTTAAATCCTTAAATGGAGCTCTACACTGCGACGGATTAGTTCTTGACCTATCGGGTTGGGAGATACAGTTGGTCCAGTACAAAAAAAAAAAAGTAACCACCTAATTCATTTTTGTCTTAAATGTATCACGGCCCAATATCGGCATGGGCCTCGTAGTAAGCAAGCCCAGCCCAAAGGAACATGAAAGATTTGTACATTGTCGACTTGGAGAAAGAAAATAAATAGAAGAGCATAAACTTATAAACTCTATTTTGATGCACTCTCTCTAAAAGAGAATTTTATATTACTGTCAAATCAAAATTAAATTACTTTAATGTTTACAAAACAACATATTAGGATTACTTTCTCAAAAAATTATTTCAAGTCAGAAAAGCTTTTCCATGTTCAGAAAACATGTTTCCTACAAGCTCAAAGGATTGATTATCCTTTTCATGATTTCTCATTTGATTCGGCTGTTTTTTCTTTGAAAAAAAAAAAGAACAATCATTCATACAAGAAAGTTATTTTACCTGCCAATTCAAGCACATTCAACAAAACCGTTACAGATTAATATCCTCCGAAATTTCTGACAGGAAAATTGAATCCTCTTCATCCTATTCCAATCCCACTTGACAACCACCTATGAGTGTTGCAAGCAAATTGATCCAACCCAAGACAGTATCATACAAAACCCAGAACAATGCATTTTAGGTAGCTCTATAATCGAGGAAGAGGCGTAATTTTTGTATAAGCATTTCACGGGTACCAAAATGTGGCTTTCCACCAGTGATCCAATCCTTCTCAAGAAGGCTTCCTTTGGCACCAGCCAACATTTCATCATGGAATGCTGATACTATTTGGTATATTGAAATCTTCAGAACATCAGCAACCGCGTAAGCTTTCGAGTTTACTGGACCAATTCTTCTTTTACTTGCTGCAACATCTACTCTTCCGCTATTCGCCGTTGCCCATCTAATACCAGCAGGTCCCAACAACTGGTTTGGGGACTGCAGGTTTGTTTTCTTTCCCATGAAATTCTCAACAGCTAGGAGGCAGGATATCAGTGTTGAGATCACGGCAGCATTACTCCCTGAAAGCTGAGCAACGCCAAACTTGTCTTCTTTACGCGAGCAGGCAGTGAGTGAGGCAACAGTCCTTGAACACCACGCGTAAAGCTGCATATAAGTAAATGAAAGCTCATAACATTCTGTGCACAAATTCATAATGCTGGGTCATGTTGACCTAATGCCCCACTTCTACTAGGTACTACTAGGGTCCTTATCAGACAAAGGCATTGAACAGGTGAATTATGTTAGCATTCGTTATAAATTTTAATTTTAGGAGTGGCAACTCATGTCAATGGTTTGCGCACTCAAGTCTTTTAAAATCACGGATTTTCTTTCAACATATGTTTTATTACACTTTTTCTTAAGTGGCACATTCCTCTTCATAGTCCTTGCAGAATTGTGGATGCCAGCTCCACAGCTTGTAATGGATTTTCAACAATACTAGGTAAAAGCTGAAGATGGAACTTAAACAAAGTTATTTAGCTACAAGTAAACAATATAAAGATTAATAAAGATACCTGGAAATTGTGTAGTTGTTCTATGCAATTCGAATCAAATCGTGCATCAGTTGGAGACGACAACTGATTTGCTAGCTGTGCAGGTTTGTCAACAGAATTTCCCAAGCCTTCTCCTAATCTTGACGCAAGTTGCTCCAGTGGCTTCAAGCACACAGCAATTACTCTCTTGTAAGTCTCACCAGTTTCTTCAAAAAATGCCGCACGCCTCCAAGTGTCAACATTGTTCTCGCAAACCATACAGAGATCAAGATATGCAAGATAGCGTAGAAGAGAAGTTGGGTTACTCTCCTCTAAAGCTAAAAGAAGATGTTCACTTGGATTTGTTTCTGCTGCTGCTGATCCTTTGGGGGGTGCAAATATGGACCTCTTCGTATGTAAAACCTGCATAACAATATAACCAGGAGAAAACTATAGCCAGTCAGTAACAACTACTATCCTCCAAAGACTAGGGATTGTACTTTCATATTAAAAAGAATCCAGAATTCAAAATAGTAGGAAATGCTTTATAACCAGTGCAATAGTATCATACGTGTAAAGGGTTCATTATGGATGTTTTAGAAGATAGACTAACACATGGTTGAGCTTGAGCAAACAAAAATTACTTGAACATTTAGATAATCAGTTCAAGTAATCAATCTTGAATATCATCGTAAAATATGCTGCACAGATCAGAGCCAAATTCACACATACAATAAAGAGATCCTAAAGATCATATTTGCAGAGCATGATGACGGATATAGCCGAGATATTATGTATCCAAATATGCTGGCACAGCATATCACTGAAAAAGGAGAAACGAGCACAACATGACTGATGCATGACATGTCAAAGCAACCTAATAAAGACAAATGTACAAATACATGAATAGTGCATTCTTCCCTAAGCCTATAACACAAGCATCACAACACATGTTCTGACTTCTGAGGTTGTGAGGTTAGGGTATAAATGACTAAAATGAAATGTTACACGCAGTAATGCTCTTTAACACAGCCATCAACAACTTTCAACAGTTAATCTTTAAGTGGAGTGAAAACATGAACCACTACTTAGACGAGAGTTTTATGAAACCAACCCGGTGTAAGTGATGAGTCAATTCCCAACAGAAGAAGAAAGCAAAACTGGCAGTAGAAAATACGATCTGCTCTGTGAAGAATCTCCGTATCGCAAAGCTGTACTTAAATGGATGTGGAAGAATCTCAAGTAAAATAGCTGAGAATATAGAAGCCACGATGGAAAGCTTCAAAGCCCGTCTAGCTGCGGAAGGAACTCCCATTTTAAAGCTGAAATAAGGAGGACGCTGCAGATACAAATATCAAGTCAATGCTTGTGATCACCATAGGCGGAAACAATTCATATAAATTTCACAGAAACGAACACCAAAAGACAACATTAAGAGCTGTTACTATTTCTTCAGACCAGAAACAACTTTTTTTAAGAAAAGTAAAAAAAGGAGCTGACAATAGCAAGCAATGCAATGCCTCATCAATCCCATGATCGTAAAGACCAAGCTATCTAAAACTCGAAACTCAAATAAGAATAATGATTCCTAGCAATAACAACGAAGTAACAGGATGAAAACTTAGTGTCATGATGATTAATTCAGCTGAACAAAACTAAGACATCACAATCACAAATTTGATCCACCTACAAAATCATCTTGTAAAAAATACACAAACAATGGTGCAAATGAAAACAGATAGATGCACGGCATTATCCAAATAAAAACATAAAAAGAGGAAACACCAAACAATGAGCAATCAAATGAAAAAGAGGGACGGAGAGTGACCTGAATAATTGGAAACTCCAAAACCCATCTACGCTTGAAAACATAATGCAACCCAAAAAGGAGACCAACGAAGAAACCCCTCAACCCCACTCTCCCTACAACCCAAAACCCATCCCCAATAGCCCCAACCCCGCAGAGAGAAACCGCCGCCGCCAAACCAGAGGCGGCGGAAGCCGCCGCAAACAGCACGAAGCCCAAGGAGACCTTAGCCCGGGCGCGAAAGTCATCGGCGTCGGGGGCTCCGGAGGCAGAGGAGGGGACGAAGAGGAATCGAAGGAGGCGAATGGCGAGGTCGAGAAAGGGGGCAGGACGGCGAGGGTGAGGGGAGGCGATGAGGGAGAGAGTGGAGGAGAAGAGGAGAAGAGAGAGGTGGAAAGTGAGGAAGGAGAAGAAGGAGGAGAAGAGAGGCCAGAAGGAGGAGGAGGAGGAGGAAGGAGGAGAAGAGAGAAAGGGTTTGAAGAGAAGGAAGATGAGAGAGGAGGGTATGGATTGCCAGATCAAGTATCCGAGGAAGCGATTCTTCAGCAACACCTCCGGTGACGATGACGATGTTGTTGTTGGACCCGACATTGACGTCTTCTCTTTTGTTGTTGTTCTACTACTCTCTTAGCTTAGGGACAACTACAGCTACAGCTACAATACGCTGATACTACTTTTTTGTTCTGCTGCACTGCTCTCTATCTATCTAGTAGGTTTTGTGAAGGAAAGGGGGGAGGAAGAAGAAGAAAAGGTTGGGTTGGGGTTTTTGATTTTCAAACTTCGCTTCCTTATTGATTTCCAAGCGCCTCCCCCTTCTCCTTCCCCCATACCGTCATTGCTTCGCTTCTTTTTTTTAATTACAAAAGTATAATAACAAAACTTATCAGCCGGTTTTTGGAAACTTTTTATAAGGTGGAATTAAATTGAATTCACACTTGAATTGAATTGAATTTCGGTGTTTGAAATACATTAGTAAAATTGTAGAATTGAATTGAATTGAATTTCAATATTTGAAATGTTTATAAAATGAATTAAATTTTTTTAATTGACAAATTTATCCTAAGACACTTTGGAATTTGAAGAGAATAATTTAAATTGGGTAATTTAAAGAGGATAATTTGGACATTTTTATATTTTAAGTGAAATGCCAATGGAATTCAATTGAAATCGGAGTGGAATGACTCTGATTTGTTTTTGGTCCAAAACTATGGAATTGAATTGAATTCCATTTCAACTTAAATGATTTTCTTTGTTTCAAACACTGGAATTCAATTCAATTCCTGTGGGAATTGAATTCCAACTATGTTCCAAACACCTCATAATGTTTGGAATGTTTATAAAATGAACTAAATTTTTTCAATGGACAAATTTATCTTAAGACACTTTGAAATTTGAAGAGAGTAATTTAAAGAGGGTAATTTAAAGAGGATAATTTAGACATTTTATATTTTAAGTGAAATGCCAATGAAATTCAATTGAAATCGGAGTGGAATGACTCCAATTTATTTTTGGATCAAAACCATGGAATTGAATTGAATTCCATTTTAACTTAAATGATTTTCTTTGTTTCAAACACTGGAATTCAATTCAATTCCCGTGAAAATGGAATTCAATTCAATTCCCGTGGAAATTGAATTCCTAGACGGAAATGTTCTATAATTCCAATTTTGAATATCACTTTTGACCGGTAGGATTGTAAATATTAGCATCGAGGGAGGTATTTTTAACCGTCTAGAGAAGTATAAAATGTAGCTATTTGTACATGCAGAGCACATAACCTCAAATATCCAACGGAAATAAAGTCAAATGTTATTTTTTAATAATTTTTACACAACATATATATATTTCACTATTTTAAAATTTTATATGAATCCAATTTCAACTCCTAAACTTTTATTTTCTATATTGTTAATACTCAAACTTATATTTTTCCCTACATCCAATTAAAAGTATACCATAATATATGTCTCACATATAACAGTCCTTATTATTATCCAAGTTTCCAAATGCTAACTAAGTACCTTGTCCTTACATCTTACAAGACCACGCTATTAACAAACAAAATATTACAAGAGTCCTCCATTACACCCTCCATCTGCCAAAAACAAATTCCATCTATTCATTCATAATAATAATACTCCTAGGCTCTTTTCTACTAGCAGGTTTCCAATTTACAAGGTCGTGTTTATGGCTAAAAATGGAAGACAACTACACAAGTTCCCACAATTTCCCTAAAATGCAAATCTTCAAAAAAAAATGATTGGATCCATTGTCCCCATAGAGTGAGTCTGTCCGGCATAAATCCATAGCATATTATAGGAAAATGCTACTTGTACATACAACAATACTCATCCACCTATTTAAAAAGTTGGCAACTTTTATAAATTTGTTGGCAACTTGCCAATATTTTCATAAAAGTTGCCAATATTATTATTATATGTACAAATAGCATCCCCATATTATATGATCGCAACAAAGCATGGATGATGTTAGAAGGTAGGTAACACGATGAAACACCAAGGAGGACTAGTCTCCAATCAAATAACACTGCCACCTCACAATTACCTAGGGCTAGGACTGATTTGCTCTCTCAAGAAGGCTTTGTGTGTTCTGATTTTTACCCAAGGCTCTCCTCTTCCAAATTAGTGTCACTTCTTCAAATGTCAACCCCTTTGTCTCTGGCACAAACAATAGCACAAATACGAATGCAACTACTGCTATAACACCAAGTATCACGAAGCTCCCACCAAGCCCAACAGCATCAGATATTGAAAGGAAGCTCTCTGACATTATCACACTGCAAATCCAGTTTACAGTGGCCGACATTCCCCCACACACGCCGCGAAATTCTTCAGGGTAGATTTCTGAGTTCACTGTCCATGGCACAGGCCCCATTCCAGGAGAAAAGAAAAGAATATAGAGGGCTAACCCGATGATTGCAATCCACCCGTAGAGTCTATTTCCAGAGTCAGATTCTGCAAGGTAACACCCTACAGAAAGCACAGCCAAAGCTGCAACCGTTCCGGACAAGCTTGTGAGGGCTAACTTCCTTCGCCCGGCATGGTCAATTAGATAAATGCCAAGAATTGTTGCCGCAGCGTTCATGCCAGCGACAATGAGGGATAAGAGAAGAGCTAACTGATTTGAATTGAACCCAGCTAGCTGAATGATTGTGGGGCTGTAGTACATGACTATGCTGATACCGGTGAACTGCTGAAAAGCCTGCAAGAGAATGAAATGTGAGAGGAGCTATACAGTCATTCAATATCTACCAAAATAAGCTGGTGATTGGCGAATGGGGAGTGATTATAGAAAGCTGTTCCAGCTTCCCATTTGTTGGAGAAAAAAAAATATGGAAAGCTTTTGAAGTGTCAAAACAATATACCAATGCAACTGTATTTTGAAAACAGGATGTCTTTGATGAACATTTAAAAGACGTGAAAAATAATCTGGTTTAGAAACAGAAAACATTAGGCTTGTCCTAATAACCTGTAGTCCAGCTCCAACAAAAAAAGCAACTCTGATCTCCTTTGATCTGAAAACATCTGTGTATCTAACATCCTTCCGTTTCTGATGTTCTTGCTCAGAAAGAGCAATGAGGTAATCGACTTCATCTTCCAGGCGTTCATAACTATAGATTTTAGTTAGCACAGAAATGGCTTCTTCTTTCCTGTTCTGTACATGAAAGATCAAATGATGATAAGATAGCTTCCAGCATGGGGAAAGAACGTAAGCTAACAGTTCCCAAATCTAACTCGAAGTTAAAAGAAAGCTTTTCACCTTAAGGAAAAGCCATCTTGGAGACTCAGGCAGGCATAGCATGACACAAAACTGAAAAACGGCTGGCAAACCAGCAACTCCCAGCATCCATCGCCATGTCCCACGAACCTGCCTTGTCGATATTTCATCAGGTGATGTATAAAATACATTATTAAAATCTTTATGAGAAGCAAATGCAATGTATTAACCCAGATAATACTTCATGATTAATTGAGAGGAACATCAAAGCTTTAGCAAATTTTTAGAAACAAAAAAATATGGAGACCAGCGTTACTACTCTTGTTCTCAACCAGAGTAAGACAGTCTAATTTAGATCTTGACAAGAACAATTGTTGCAGAACATTACAGAATTTTCTAATTACTGGTGCCATCACAGAAATAACTAACAAACTCTCACAGCAGTCATACATACTGAGCACATATGGGACTAGAAGGTGTCCTAATGCAATGACACACTTTAGTGAAACAGCGAATTCAAAAAGCTCTTCAAATCGGTGTGATAGTTTTCCAAGCCAAAAATACTGCAGAAGTGCTTAGGAAAACTTTTCAATGTTATGGCAAAAAATCATTTGCAGAGAACAAAGACATATCATCTTAAACTGAGGTTTCAAAAGATAATTAGTTTTTTCATGTTCCCTATTCAGATAAATACATTCTCGAGGAACACAGGCAGTTGGATAAAGTAGTTTTAGATTAGATTAACAGATCTTGAAATTAAGACAAAAAATGGCCATAGAAGCCCAAAAGGACTTCAAAAGACTACTCTACAATGATATTGCACTACTCTTCTTGAATGGAAAAGAAAGCCAGGAACATGCAATTAAAAATCCAAGAACCGCACATTATTGAACTAAGGCAGGAAAGAACAGAAGAAGTTCCTTCCTTGATGCTGCCTCAATTTCTATCCCCATGCTGCCCCATCAAACTGCAAAATTGAAAATCTTATGTGCCAGAAAATATGTAATAAGCAATTTGTGGATAAAATATAGAATGAAATAAGCATCATCACTGTTTGAAATTGAATAAACGAAATTGTTACATCTTTAATCATCTGAATGACAATCAAATGAAATGGTAAAGTCATTAGAAATAATCTAATATGAGAAAAAAAGCATAGCTACTCGGTCACATTTCCAATAAGCTATCAACATAGATTTCTTCCACAAAAATTTCATTTACTCGGGATCAATATGTCAAGCATTATAAGCACAACTAGGAAGTTCAAAGAACAAAGCAAGATAGGCCTAACCTCTGTAAAGGCAAGATTAACGAGGTAAGAAAGAAACTGTCCACCAGTTATCATGAACACATTCACGCTCACTAATGAACCCCTTATTTCTGATGGCGAGGATTCAGCAATATACACAGGAGCAGTGACAGAAGCTACGCCAACACCAAGGCCGACAAGAAGACGGCCAAATATGAGAACATATGCATCTGGTGCGGCAGCCATAACAATGGATCCAAGTGTAAAGACAACATCAGCAGTAAGAGTGGCCTTCTTACGACCAAAAACATCATTAATCCAACCACCTGTTGCTGCTCCAATGATTGCACCAACCAAGGCCATGCTCACAATTGTTTCCTGGGAACTTGAAGTATTAGAATGATCCACATTCCAGAGGAAGCAAAACGGTGAACAAGTATACTAGAGAAGATTCATAAGCAGCATGTTTCCCTACACGGTTAAATAGCTCAAGCAAGTGAATCCCTAATATTAAGGCAGAAAAGTTAGAATCGTATACCTGAAGGAAGCTACTTCTTTTGACAACAGCAAAATCATCTTTAATATACAGAAGGGCTCCTGATATAACACCTGCAGCAAATAAATAGTGCCAATTTGAGTACATCGCCAACAACAGAACATGAGTTCAGATTTCAGGTTATCAACATTGAACACAACTCAATCATCAAATTATTTTTAACTGCAGCTAGTGCCTCTGCCTCTAGACCCAAATACTTTGAAGTTTAATAAATAACAATCATAAACCAAAGCTGTTAGTGAGTTTGTAGATATCACAAAAATGATACACCACCCTACTTATGTAATCCTTAAATACAAATATCTCAGTCAACCTTAATCAATGTAACTCAAAATAACTTTTCTAATTATTCAATATTTGTTTTTTCTTGTTTAACATATACGCTCGCTTTGCTATTCAGCGCCTATCGATGTCGTAGCACGATAAGTAAGTTATCTTAGAAATCACTTTCCAAGCAGAAATCGATCGATTGATCAATACGTATTTTACTTCAGATCATTAATTCTTACAATCACACAGGCACAATTATCACATAATTAACCGATCAATAATCAAACAATTAACATAGCAGATATATAAAACAACATAAACTCACACAAATCAAGCTTATATATATACAGTTAAGTTAACAATCAAGAAAACGCACAAAATGAAGTGAAGCTATGATAAAAGACAACGACGATCGATGATATTATTACCTGTATCGTAGCCAAAGAGGAGTCCACCAATGCCAGCAGCTGCAGTAACTCCAAGAATGTAGGGATTCTTCAACAAGGACACTTTTCTCTCCGGATACAGTTCCAAGTACTCCGAGCTACCTGGCGTCGCCTCTATCGTCATCGTATTCGTATGCGCCATCTTCACTTTCTGAGTATGAAGACGAAGAAGAAAGCAGTAATGTGATTGAGTGTGGTTTTGTTGCAGAAAGCAAAGGCGCGCGCAAAATATAAAGGCACAAATTAAAGTGACCCGCTGTCACGAGTTTGTGATCGCTGTGGCTGTGTGTGTATTGGACGTTTGGTTGGTCCTTAGGTCACAGCCCTGTCATCCTATCAGGATTTTCCGGGTGTTTTGATTTGTTGTGGCAGTGAGTACTACGTGGCCGTTGGCGTTTTCTGTTACGTCTCTGATTTTCTAATTCTACCACACTCAGGACACGTGGACTCTTCACTAATGAGAGCACTCTCATCCATCACCTTTGCTTTTTTCTCATTATGCGGAGAAAATTTGAAGGATCATGAAAATTATGTGTCACTAATTAAATTCAAGAGTCTTTCAAATCTCTGATTATAATCGATTACAAGGTGGAAGCATTATCCTTTTTGTCATTGATAGAAATGGAATCCAAGTTTAGTTATACAATTGACACAATTTCTTGTGAACTTGCTTGATAATAAAACAAGGAAAAATATTTGAAGCACAATAAAAATTCAGAGAAAATAGTAATATATTGTGCACAACATATATAATATAAAATGTATAATATATATCATTTATTGTGCACAACATATATCACATGTTAACATGTATTCCTCAGCTCGGAAGGCCAAGTATTAATCTGTCGCATAGCTAAGCTCCATTTAAGGGTTTGCTACTGACCAATGAGTTGCTACATATACAAAGTGGATATCAAACCCCCAATCGTTACTTAAGGGAACAAGTGAGCTAACCACTTAATAAGTTTGTTTTGGTGATTTTTTGTTGTACTTACGACAATACTCTAAAATGAGCAAATATGTTTTTCGCTCTCTTATCTTGGGTATTGGGCCTTGGCCCGTTTGTTAAATTTTTTTAAAAAAAAACACTAGTTATGATTTTCCGGTTCTATCCCTTTCTTCTTCCTCTGAAGACAGAAATCTGAATCCCTATCTGGTTCGTATGAATCAATCAATAACGATGTCCATAATCACAAAATTACACTCTTGCAATCCCTTCCCTCGCTTCAATAATCTTCTCAGAGTAATAGCATACACTCACTCACCTTCGTTCTCCACCTCGCCTTCCAAAACCCCACTCCAGAACCAGTTCGAGACATGGATCCAACACCTCAAGCCCGGCTTCACCCCCTCCGACGTCGACCGCGCCCTCCAGGCCCAATCCGACCCTGACCTCGCCCTCGACATCTTCCGCTGGACGGCGCAACAGCGCCACTACCGCCACACCAATCTCACCTACCTTACCACCATCAAAGCACTCATCGCCGGCCGCCGCTACCGCCACGCTGAAACCCTAATCGACGAAGTCATTGCCGGCGCATGCGACCCTTCCGTCCCGCTTTACAACTCCATGATCAGATTCTGCTGCGGCCGTAAATTCCTCTTCAACCGCGCGTTTGATGTCTACAAGAGAATGCTGAAATCGGAGGATTGCAAGCCCACGCTCGAAACCTACTCGCTATTGTTCAATTCGCTTCTTAGGAAGTTCAATAAACTCAATGTTTGTTACGTTTATTTGCATGCTGTGAGATCGTTGAATAAGCAAATGAAGGCTAATGGTGTCATACCTGATACTTTTGTGTTGAATATGATTATTAAGGCTTATGCTAAGTGTTTGGAGGTTGATGAGGCGATTAGGGTTTTTCGTGAAATGGGGTTGTATGGGTGTGAGCCTAATGCCTATAGCTATAGTTACATTGCTAAGGGTTTGTGTGAGAAGGGAAGGGTGTATCAGGGGTTAAGGTTTTTTGAGGAGATGAGAGGGAAGGGTTTTGTGCCTAGTGGGAGTACTTATGTGATCATTGTTTGTAGCCTTGCTATGGATCGCAGGTTCGAGGATGCGATCGAGGTTTTGTTTGATATGCTGGGGAATTCTAGGTCCCCTGATCACCTGACCTATAAGACTGTGTTGGAAGGTTTGTGTCGCGAGGGCAGAGCCGATGAGGCGTTTGATCTGCTCGATGAATGCCGGAAGAGGGATGTTTCCATGAATGAGAAGATGTACAAGGAATTGTTGAAAGAATTGCACTACATATGCCGGGATGAGTAGAATCTGTGATTGATTATGCCCTTGGTTCAAGTTGCATCAGTCTATGGTTTTGGTCGAATTCAATTGTTCTAGTGATTTGGTAGGACTTGGCAATTGACATGGAGAGGAGAAGCTTGGATTCTACCCTGCTAATGATGTATTGTAATTGGTATGGCTGATATTTTTGAGCTCAGTTGTATAGCTTGTATTCAGATGAACTGGAGCGTCATCTTGCTTGGAAAATTTTCTCAACTGGTTATGACCTGAACATAGTAGTTTTGATCATGAATAAATGGCACAAGATGTGTAACTTATGACTGTGTAGTTATTAATATTATAGAGACCACAGCTTGTAGGGCCACTGAGATACCCTTCCCCTGTTGAAGCAAATACTAATGGCAAGTGATTTCCACTCCATCTCTGTCATTGCTGCAGAAGTTTCATGTAAAATGTTTGGCTGGATGAGAATGTTGGTGAATTGGTTTCCATGGATTTTTCTGAAATAGAGCTTAGCAGAAAGTCTTCAAGTTGCTGACACTAAGCTTTGGCTACATCAATTACAACATTGTATATTTTTAACAAACAAATCCACCACCATTCTTGTCTTACTTTACCACCTCCATTAAAACAATGTTCTTAGATTGTTCATTTAATTCATAATGGAAGTCATGTTTGTGTTTATCAAAGTTCACGACAGCCTTGAATTTATACATAATAATATCAGATAACTTATCCACAACTTTTACATGTCTATAAACACTGCACGATAGTATTTTCAGACCCACCAAATCTTACATAAACATACGAATCAAACTGTCAACACCTCTGAATCCTAAAACGTATTATCAACAATCAATAAAATGTCTAAAAGGGTATCACTACAAGTTTACAACTAACAGGTAAAACCAGTGGCAAGGAAATTCAAACAATTGCATCAAACAAATGATGTTGATCTTGAAACTTGAGACCTTGCATCTTCAAAGTGTTCATCATCAATCTTCTCAGAACTCAAGCTTGGTGGAATGAAAGACCTGAAGACCATTTCCATATTGGGAGCTTCTTTAGGAGCATTGGCTGCAACCTCAAGAGCCGGATGCTCAAAAGACGGATAAAATTTCTTTGCACACACGAATCCGAAGGCTAACGACAATAGGGGAAGAGGAATCAAGATTGGTGTATAGTAGAATTTCTGCACCCCAAAGTAACCGAACATGGTGACTTGATATAGTATCAAAGATGCTAGAATACGGTTGTGTATGTGGGGCCACATTCTTCCATAGCTTTCATATGATGGAACATAGACTTTGAGTGCCTGTTTATACAAGGATAAAATAAATGAACAAGAAGATTGATTACTAATTGATGAGGCTTCAAAGTAGTATGCATACATTAGCCAAATTTTTCATGATGCATACTGATAGAACTAGACTCATGAAACAAAATTCCAAGAACTTCACCTGATTTCGTAGTACAAGCCATCCTAGGCCAAAATACAGAGCACCAAACGGGATTATGAGAGGAGCAATCACAGAGTAACAGAAGACAATTGTGACGATGAGCATGTCACCAGGTACTCTAGTCCCATAACCAAGATCTCCCGGAGCCCAAGCATCTTTTAACTCAGCTTCAGTCTTGCAAAGATACTTTCTCTTCAGATGGTATATAATAAGAGGAACTAACCGGGATAGTTCAAGGCCATATCCGACGAAAAATCTGAGACAAAATTCACACATAAAATCACATGAGAATTACTTGTCACAAACACACTCCTACTTCAAAAGATAAGGGCCAAATTGTAAGTAAAGTGCGTCTTTGCCAAAAATACCATCTCTAGAAAATGGTAATGCAAGTTATGCAACTGCACCCTCTAACATTTACAATAAACAAACTCGATTAGCATTGCAGATAAATTAACAAAATAAATTAAACATAGGATGCTGTTGTCTTACTTTAGAGCCACATAGGTCAAGAAGAAAGTAGCATTGCCTGGGAGGCTTTGAGCTAGCAAGGACACAAGTTTGTTCGGGCTCTTCTCAATCTCCTTAAATGCACTGAACAAGGTTCCACCAATAGTAACTCCGATAAAAACATTCAGCGATGTAAAATAGAAGTATTTCCCAGACGCAGCCCTGATTGCATGACTTTCAGTGGCAATGCCCTCCAACTTAGACAAAAACAGAAGCAACTTGGGCAGCAAAGCCAAGAAAATCATAAGTGCAAGTTGAGGAAGGTAAGCTTCCAACACTGTCCTTAAAACTACTATTTTCACAACTGGCTTTATGAATGGGAGAAGTTTCACCAAATTCTTCAAAGTTGTAAAAGCAGATATAAATGTGATTGGAATCATATAGAAGAATATCGTCAGCGCCACAACGACATACACCACATACTGCCGCACCTCTCGTTCGAAAAACTTTATCTTCAAATTAGGCCATATTAGCTGACAGGGTTCAGGAGCAGCAAAGACTGACCAATTGTCAACCATTTGAGCATGCAAACTCTGAGCTGCAGATGCTGCAACCACCCTATTTGAGAAGAAGATCAGAGCAGCATTTTGCTGCTTTTCTCTGAGTGTAACCTTTTGCTCAGATTCCCATTTGGCAACTAACTCGTTAATCTTCTCATTGTAATACTCTATACTATCCACCTTTTGACCAACAAGTCCAAGGAAGCCAGTCCTATTAGTAGGTCTTGTTCCTTCTGGTTTAGCAGTTGTTTTTGAGGCTGCATATACTGCTTCAGCACGGGCAAGCTTCTTTCTACAACCTTCTAAATCATCCCAAACTTTGTTCACCTGTGAGTAATAATATACTTAGAGGAGTTTAATATGTACTATAACATTCACAGGCTGAAAATTATAAAAGGAAAGAAGCACCAAACACAAATTATACATTTATATAACAGTGGCAGGAAAGGAAGGCTCCAATGTTATGCGTTGAATTAGAAATAGTAAAGGTTTAGAACAGGACAAGAAAAGAAAAAGAAATCAAATGAACATTGTACCTTTTTGTTGTCCGTTATAATCATAGATCTGTAAAACGACTCAGGATAGATGGTCTTAAAGTAAGAATCAACCTGTTCCTTCCTAGTCTGACCTTCAGGAACAGGAGGTATGTCTCTCACAACAATAGCGAACTGTTCAGGCTTCACGTCAGGAGACCTAAAAGCTTCAGCTCGCAGCCATGACACATGTTTGTAAGCCCTCCATAAGAGGATAAATGCAACAAATGAAACCCAATAGCAGGCAATCAAAAATGCCCACAACCGAGCACTCTGTGACTGCACATAACATACATGAAATCATTCAGTCTCTGGCATTGTGATCATACTAATATATTAAACAAACTGGTCATGCATTTCGCTCAAAGAAAACAATGGAATACAATTGTAAAAGACTACTGCGCAATAGTGATCATACTGTGATGTTTCCCATTGATAACTTGTCAAGTTCATTGAAAGTTCCTTTGCTAGTTGATTGTGAGTTCACACCATCATCAGTGGCAGCAACTGGCAGAAGAACTGGTAGCAGAATCATGCCAGATAAAACAAGGATACCCAACACTGGCACACCAACACAAAAGAATATGGTTGTCATAACCAAATAATTTAAAACAGCACTATGCTTGATTACAAGAGTATTTTCAAAGCATAAATTAAATTATAATGGAAAGTGCCATAAGCCTATAACTTCCGGATTATTGGTCTTAGAACACTGATATATTCTCAATGATAAAATGATGCTTTGTACACATCTTTTCAGTGCATATAACCTAACATTAGGCTCAAATGGCAGAACTAGACTATAAATGTGCAGAAAACTAAGCTGGAGCAGCTGCAATTGATGGTAAAAATTGTGTAGAGTTGAGATAATCTGTATGTGTGTAATTAGCAATATTCTTAGCAATAAATAAAAAAATTAGCAATATTATTAAAGGATATTGAGAATATGGCTTCATCTAGCTATAAATAATTAGCCTCTAGATACTAATCTTGTAAAAACTCAAGGCTAGACTAGCTAAGGATGAGGACTCAGATGAACATATTAATATCTAAACAAAACATAAAGTATATAACCGCTTAAAATCCCTTATGATCCAAAACAGCAACCAGAGTTACAACATAAAAAATTCAGAAGAAATAAAAAACAGGAAGGTCCAGAAACACAAACCAGTGCTGAGAAAGACAAAGTAAACAGCACTGTCGACACCAGACATGGCAATAACATCCCTCTCCGAGGAAGACATGGCTTCCTTGATCCAAGTAAAAGGGTTGCGACTCTTGGAGCCACCTTCAAACGGATCCAACCCTTTAAGGATCCTATTGGGGTAGTAAACCACATTGTTCCCAGGCCTACTTGAAAGGATCGCAAACACAATCATCAAAACCACGAATATCGTAAACGACGTCCCCAGAGACGTCAAGAACGAAGAGAAATCCATCTGGGTCTCTTCCTATGCAGCTTCAAACCCCAACACAACACTCCCTTCACCAAAAAGTTTCCAACTTTAGCACAGAGAAGAAATAGCCGTTATTGGGTCATAGCCTCATACGGTTATAGCATTCATTCAGAGCAAGAAGAAAGAGTAAAGGGGAAAACCAACGGTTGGTACTGGGAATTTAATGGCTAAGAAGAAGCAGTTACATGTCACAAAAAACTTTCTGTGAAGGAAATGGTAATAACAGAGAGAAGATAGATTAAGATTGAAAACAGAAATAAAGGAAAGATATTTTTGTTAGCATAATGTGGTGGTTGATATGTAGGGTACCTTGGCTTTTAGGTTTCTCATATTCATTTAATGCAAGTTTGGATTTTTTTAAAAAAATTCTGTGTTTATCTTTCGTTTATTGAGTTTGAAGAATGTGTAGAGTTTGTGTGAGAGCGGATTTGAAGGGAAACGGTGATGGGCAGAGGAAAAAGGACAAATCATGTATCCACGTCTATACAAAGAAGATATATTTTCTCAAATGGCGGGTTTGTCCCTAATATTATGATAATTGCCTGTTTTGCCCCTCAATTATTGAGATATTTCTACTCTCTTTTTCATTTCATTTACTTTTAATCAAGTTGTAGCGTTGCCACTCTAGCAAGCTACTTCAAAAATATTAGCAAGTGAATGCGAAATTGGAAATTCTTGTAGGGTTTGTTTTGATATGGTAACATATGGTATTACTTTGATCTTATTAAATCAGAACTAACAAATTTAATGGTTAATTAATTTTTTAAAGGATTTACAACTTATTTATATTGTCATTGTATTGTCACGTCAGTTATAATAATATTTTCTCTCTCATACTACCTAAAAAGTCATACAAACAAAATATTTTAATTAGATAATAATATAAAATACATTCATACTTCCTATACATTAAAATTAAATTCTTTTTTAAATATTTAGTTAGTAATCTAATTTCGTATATAGTGAGGTCTCGTTGTATGTAGAATCCAAAAATTTATCTTTTTATAAATAAGCTTTTATCTCAAAAAAAATAATAATTACACAATGAATATGTATATACATGCAAATATTTGGTGGAAAAGAAAAATATATGACCTACTTTACTTATTCACGTGCTCTTCGTGGAATTCTCAAGGAAGTCAAAAATATATTTTATTGATCTGTTTTTATGCACCAGCAAACCTTGCTTTTTTTCCACCTAAAGTATTGAAGACCAATATAATATAATACTAGTACTATATAGAGCATGGTTTAGGCTACATATATAATCATTATTAGAAAATACTAATTAATCAACAAATGAGTATTATTTAACGTTGAAGAGAAGAGAAATCAAGATTTGGATGCATGCCAAAAATAATGATAATAATTAGATTCATTTCTTGCCCACGTACTCAACAAGCTTGTATTGGCTGGACTTCACTTGAAACCAATCTTTTATTCTTTTTAATATGAGAAACCAAAAATATCTTTCCATTTATAGCCAGTGAACATAGACAAATATACTTCACCTAATTTAAAATTTTGAGCGACCGTACAACCTTGCGTATCTTCTGACTTTTGAGCCCACTTTTGAAGCAGCACTAGCACCATCACCATTATTAATTTTCTAATCATGATTTAGACTTGATTTTTAGATTTTATTTTATTAATAGATGAGATGTAATGTTGTAAGTATCTTTAGAAGCTATTAGTAAATTTGGGGGAATAAAAACAATAATAATTGGGATATGCGGCATATATGCACAACTAGTTGTGTCAAAATAAAATCACTATGCAATATATTATATTACAAGGAAAGGAGGGAAAAAGCTCAATGCTGTGCACGATTATGATTTTTTTAAGCTAATGTACATAAATACTTGGAAAATAATATTTTTCCGGTCAAAATAATTAATAAAGATCATTTTAATACTTTTGGTCCAAATAGCATTATTAATCATGTATATTTTCTTAATAGACTGAGTGATTTACACTTAATTTTTTATTATTGGCTGTTTTAATTAATTTTTTTGTTGTGTCACTAATAATACGACTAATGCATACATATATACGAAGAAAAAAAGTAGTTATTACAAAACAAAGGGCACTATGGTAATTACATACAACAGATAAATCGATGTTTTGTTTGCATTATTATTATCTTACACACTCATGTTAGTGTTACTGCCGACGTGGTATATATGCTGTTAATAAAACAGTGATGACACGTGTCGGCATCGTATAGAAGTGCAAACGTGGCGTATGCGTGTGCTGCCGACAGAGGGGACACACGAGAAAACGGGGAATGGATGCCATGTGGGGTCCACATGTACTAGTCTTCTTTGGGATAAGTATATGATACTTATGCATATATTATTGCTTATCCTTAGCTTAATTCAATCTTTTTACTTTCTTTTGTTTCAAAGTTATGCCTAATATGTGGTTATGGATTTGGCCTTTGGGGACAGAGGAGCACGTGAGGAAGGCCATGGCACGTGCCACCCACTTTGGGATATTAATGAGAATGGTAGGTTTGGAGGATGTATTGGATAAATTAATAGGGGATTAGTTCACTATATAGAAATGGTTTAAGTGATGGATGAACTCCATTTATAAGGTTCAAGATTCAAATCTTGAAAAGGGATCCTATTATTTACCACTTCATCAAACTATAGAATCTAAATTATCCTGCTTGAAGTTGTACAATTTTAAATTAATCTGAACCATGACTTGATAAAATGTATAGAATCAAATTTAAGACCTGAACACAATCGAACAATCTTTGAGTTGGACCAAATTGACAAATCTGACCATATTATTAAGGACACTCTAGCTAGGCTGTTGTAGCTGAAAATGAAAGGACTTGGAATGGGACTAATTAGGGGTAGGGCCGAGATTAGAGGGTCCCCAAACATGATAACTCATTGAAATCAGAACACACACACACACACACGTAATAGACACTCATCGCTAACATGCTGAGAGGATAAAGGGGGAAACAACACCCCTTTTGCTCTTATACTACATCTACTTTACTGGATCCGATTTTTGCGGTAGATTAATATTTCTCTGATTTTAAGGCAGCTCAACTACCATATGCTTTTGATTTTTCGTTCAAAATTTAAATGGACGACAACTATTCATGTACAAATTTGTTGTTAAAAGTCTAAAGTTAAGCCTAACATCAGAGGTGATTCAATTCCATTTTGGGTCGGTCACTTTTAGTTACATTGATGAACAGTTATGGGATAGAGTAGAATTATATGTCATTATGTATGTTCCATCATTCAAATATTTTAAAATAAAATAAGTGAATGATAGATATTAGAGAAAAATCATTTCATGTTGATTTATTTAATCTAGCTCTTTTTTCAATCTAGCTGAAATTAAAGGAAATGAAGTAAAATTGATAGTATATAATACCAATCACCATACCCTTTTTTTGGTTTTTATTTTGTTTACCTGTTAAATTGTCTTTTTCATCATGATTTTCATGTTACTGGAGAACTCACCAGAATACCTATACGTATTCATCAATGTATTGATGAGAAAAGGAGAAGATGAGCGCGCAGTATCTTTCAAAGAATAATGCATATTTTGAAACCCCCCAAAAATAAACAAAATAACAAAAGAGAGAGGAATTTTTCAATTTTCCTTTTTCCATTTTTTGGTCATAAAAGGAAATGCTTATGAACAGTAACTTTGATGCCTGAACTTTTTTTTATATGGTCAAAGAAACTTATTTTTCCACTGTTGACTGAACTAAACAGATGATTTAATGAGAATTCTTGACAGATTGGTTCAGTTCTTAAAGACTAACAGCTTCATTTAACTAGCAAAATTCATGAACTGTAAAATAATGGCTTGATACCCAAAAACCAAAAATTCAGACAATAAAGTATTTACAGTGAAACTAAACCAGACAAGAAGGACTATGAACACACCTACAAAATTCTGTTTCTTTCAAATTGAATATGTAACACATTTTGTTACCATTGCAAATTTTCTTCAGACTATATAACCTAGGTGAACTAAGATCAACCCAAGTGAACATGAAGACAAAATGATAAGAGTTTCACATTGTCATCTGAAGTTGCAGCATCGAGCATGACCTCTTGACAATTTGTCCCATAGACACACCATTTGCCTTGGTGATTGGTAATGTGCTGTGAAGTAGTTCTCCAGGCATCCATACTGACAAAACTTCCAGTTGTGCGAGTACTGGACCGCTTCCATAGTATTGTTGAATCGCTCGACCCACATGCCCATGCTTACATCCTCCATTTTGAAAAGCTGTAACCAGAAACAAATGTCCTCACAATCAATACTGTATATGTATAGTGATAAAGAAACGGAAAAGGATAAAGGTAAATGTAAATTCCAGATAAAAATTTATGGTAACCAACCCTTAGGTTCCTATCCTTGTGTTGAGATACGATGAAAGTAACGATGTCTCTGGAAATTACGTATGCAGGGCCATTTGCATAAGGAGGATATACTGCTTCGGGCCACTCCTGCAACAATAAAACGTAATCGTTTAAGAGAAGGAATTCTATGCATTCTCTGATGCATAGGTATCAATGGATAATCACTTGAATAACCAAATAGAAATGAATAATACATAGCCAGAATTTACTTGGCAGAATTGTTGTTAAATTTACCGAGATTCTAGTTGTTTAGTATTTTCCAACAAAAATATACACTCATATATTACCTACTTTCATACCTCATAAGTAACTGCCCACTTGCCATTTCTCAGAGGTCGGTGTAACAGATTGAGATTACCCATATAGAGGGACTTTTGACGGGGAATAGCTTCGATTTCTTTTAAGACGGTATCCACCCTAATAAAAGTGTCATCATCACATTTCATGGTATAAGCAGCAGTCACATTCTGAATCTGCATGACAAAAAAGCTGGCTTACATAACTATATAGAAGAGAAAGACAAAGGCTAGGAGCCACAACAATGGCACATTTTGGGGAAAGTGACAGATATTAGCTGGATAAATGCAAGTCTAAAAGTTTGAAACAGACAAGCTTAGCTGACTAAAAGTTTGAAAAGAACTCACCCCAAACTCACAGATAGCCAGAGTTTTGAGCACAACAAGCTCATAGCGGTCCATAAAAGGCAAAATGACAATATCACCAAAGTAAGCAGCTTCCTTCCTCAGCACTGCATTTACTTCCTTCCTTGGATTCTTGATGTTTATGACAGCAACAAGCACAAAATGCAAAAATTAGCTATATCATATCAGTACCGTTAAATTAAAAGTCAGAAAAAGCCCCACTCAAAGCTCAAACTAATTTATCATTGCACTTCAAGGCTTAAAGCCTTAAACCCACAATTCTACGCTAAAACTTCCAGGAAACAACCCCAGAAAGGCTATTCTTCTCTTTCCATAGTGTTTTACAGCTGTTCAACAGCACTTTTGGTACCATGCATTTTTTCATGCTGATGTAATAGAGAATCAATGTATGCTTCTATGTCATATAAAAATTAAGACAGAAGCCTTACCAATGCAACGAAGAATCGTACTACTACATCTGAAGACTTGATAGCAGCTGCTTGCATCCATGTTTTCCGAACTGCCATTCTTTCTGCAAAGTGGTTTGAAGCAGAAAGAACTCCAATAAAAAGTTTAACAGGATGTTTGGGTAGAGCCCTTGATTTCCAGGTTTCTGACAATTCCAGTACTCTTTGAGGTGAGAAACTTGGATGTGAAGTAGGGAGAGAGGTAGCAAATACTGAATGAACATCAACATCTCCTTTAACTGCCAATCCTGTAGCATCTTCGAGTGTAAAACCCTGTAGATAATGCAGAAAAGCAAATTCATCAGGGAAAAAGATACTGTTACCGTAGCAGCATGAATTATAGAAAATGGCAGTTAATTCCGACTATTCTTATTGTTTATGCCAAATGCGCAGTGAGACATGGAAAAAGGGATTATGGGATATGGCCATCATTATTGAATTATAATTATAATATGGCTATAAATCTCTATCTATTAAGCCTGACATTAATGCAAGAGGAATTCACCAGCACAACATAATATATGTTTTGAAGTTCAATATAGTAAAATAAAAGCAACTACAGAAATAAACTTGTATTTGTGATATGATTGTCACAAAAATAAGTCAGATATACAATTCCACTATCAAGATATATGGTGCAAGCATCAGATGGAAACTTCTGACATATTTCAATTAACTTACTGTTCGATATGGGAATGAAGTCATATGCCGGCCCCCGACATTAATATGGTACCCATCAACTCCAGCACGCACTGTAAGGACAAACATTCTGCCCTCTACAAAAGGAAATGGCCAGGTTACTTCTGGCTTCTGCTCACGCCCTATAAACCGTTTGAACCATGATGTTGTCTTTGACTCTTTTGAGTCTACCATGTCATTCCGCATCCATCTTTCACATCGCCTAAACCCATCAACTGCCAAACATAATCAAAGATTTATTTATGCATTAAATTAACATCTAGAAAGAGGATAAAAGAATTCTGCACATCATACCGAGCATTCCTTCGTCATCCTCAGTTGGCAGACCATCACATCTTTGAGCAGCTCCCCAGTGCATTCTATAACAGGTATTATGCTCAATAACCGGCCGTTTGCTCCAATCCCCCCTTAATCGAGGATTCAGGTGAAGAATCTTTGGAGGATCTTCCCCTTCCACAGACTTCAGCCCTTGTAACTCAACCATGAACTGTGAAACCGAAACCATTCCATCACCTCTCCTCAATTTTACAAGCTTGGGAGCGTACTCCTTATGAGAAAAATGGGGTGTCCCCACAACAGTAATTGAAGAACCTGCTGCAAGCCCACAGGGCAGAAACATCAAGCCATCTCCCTTGAGCAATTCTTCCCCAGTCATCGATATCCAAGAAGGGCAGGACTCAGGCTTTCCTTCGATGATAGATTCTTCTCTGGGTTCCAAGTCATCAACCTTGTCTAATTCCACCCAAGCCTTCAACCCTAATGTCCATGCCTCATCTGCCATTCTCTCAAGCACAGAAAAATCTCTGGTCCTATTCATTCGCCGCATGATTTCTCCAGTAATCCTACCATAATGCTGAGGAACATGCTTGGCAGATTTGTCTTCCTCCTTCAGTGGCACTTTATTTGGCCTCAAGGGAGCATCCTTGTACCTATTATCCTCTAATCTCCTGTGAAATGCATCCCTATTAACAGAACTAACAAAGGGTTTGTTCAAATCTGTATCTTCAGAGCCCCCAGCGGCTGTCCCATCCAATCCATCATAAATCTCATCCCCACTTATCGTTGATACAATCTTCAGAATCTGAGGAAAATTAAACGCTACAAAAACCAAGTATAACACCCCAACAGCAAACAAAACATGGGACAACCTAAACCTCCGCGAATTGGAAGGCTCAGTTTTCTGCCTCTTCATAATCTTCAAAAACACAAACTAATAATACAATACAATATACTCTACAACAAGCTATCAGCTGCAACAATACCCTGAAAAGAAAATATGTTACAGCAACCTGAGAAAGCACGCAAACGGCATAAAGCTCAAATTTTGAAGCAAACCCACGTCCAAATTATCCGCTTAAAGTGACAGGGCAACAAATTGGGCAACGAAACGTGGCAACCCTTATTTGGGGAAGAACAGAACTTTCATTCAGGAAAAAACCTAAAGAGGTGGAGTTTCAGGAATTAACCAATGCCACAGTGATTCAACAAATTGGGAGGGAAACTATTGCAAATGAATGAAGAGAATTCTGGATCGTTCACCATGAAGGTAGCATCTGCAAAAAAGAAAAATAAAATGGATCGCCGGAGAGAACCCACTAATGCACGGAAGAGTTGGATCGTAGCGAGAAATGGGAGCGGGAGCTGAATGAAAGGTAGAGGTTTGTATTGAAGATGAATGTGATTGGTTGGTTGGTTGATTTGGAATGGTGGATGATGATGATAGGTGACTCTGATGAGCAATACAAGTACTCGCTCGGTGCCTACAACAACGAAAGAGACGAAAGTGGATACATTAGAAACGACGAACCCAAAGATAGAATTTAATTGGATTTAACTTCGTATTAATCATTCATTTCTATATTAATTAAATGTTAATGTGTATCTTTTGCGTTAATTTTTATTTTTGTTCAATCAGTTTTACGTATATATAACACATATTATGTATGACATATATTATATATAATACTTATTAAAAGATATTTATATTTTATAATAAATATTTTGGATCTAAAATAAGAGAAAAAGTATAAAAAAATTGAAGGTTATTAAAATTGAGAACCATTTTAATATAAAAAAATTTAGTTTGCAAGTTTTTTTTATATTGATAAAACTTTCATCTACTATTAAATAAAATATGAGACTCTATTTAAATAGGAGTCACACTTCATCCAATAATGAATAGAATTTTATTGATATTGAGATCGAAAAGTTTAAAATATAAATCATTTCTCTATAAATTTATGATATAGTATCATATATGAATTATATTATGCTCCATTCTTACTAATTTCTTAAAATTGAAATTATGATAAATTTTACTTAAATAAGTGTTATCTTTCATTTATTATTACTTTTAACCTTTACGGCTAGTAGTCTTTTGTATTTGAAAAATTAGGCAGATAATACAAGAGTTTTTTATTGCTCAAGAAGCATCATTATCAGTAGGTAATATTTTGCATTGAATTACTTGGCCGAAAGGATCCACGATGGTACACTTGTTTTCCTTTCAGTGATTATTATGGTAACATCTTTTATCTTTCAATCATTTTGGATCAATAATTATTAATATTATAGTATTATAGTATTATACTTACACTTTGCTTCAAGGCTAATTAACATAATTTGTCATTTCTCTCTCTTAATTAGTTTAAGTTAAGAAAGTGCGTTCCCATCATTTGACAAGAGGCCTACGGCGCCTACCTACCTATGTTTGTCGCTAGAAATTTCTAAGTGCGTTCAATTTTATTTGTTTAAAATTTTAAGAAAGTATTAGGTATTTTTTTTAAATTTTATCCATATATAAACTCTATTTTTTATCTTATAATAATTATTATACATAAATTTAAGAATAATTTTATTATTATATATTTATTTCTATGTAAAGTTTATGTGTTTAATGATATTCTTAATAAATATACAAATTTTTAAAACGTCAATTAATTTAAAACAAAGAAAGTATTACAATTAATTAGATTAGACCGAATATTTTTTAATGGGCAAACTATAAATTCTATTGTAAAGTTTTGTTGAAATTAGTAGTATGTCATAAATTTATATAGAAACGTATTTCCCTTAATTTAAAATATTTAAAAAAAAATGAAAAAGATTAGACCAATATGCTTTGGCATGGATTTCTTCGCCATTGACAGCATTCTCTATTCTTATTTGGGATTATTATCATCATCATAGTATGAAGCTTTTCAATATGTGTTGTTTCTATCTTTTTTTAAGAAAAATTCTTTTTATGCTTTATTTAGATCACATATCTCATATCACATCATTCTCTTTTAATATGTGTTGTTTCTAATTTTCTTTTAAATTTTATCTTACTATATTAACAAAGATGACTAAATCCCTTACTCACTGCTTCTTAGTGATTGAAATTGTGGATTGAATTTACATCCTAATCCTTATAGAAAAATTATGTTCCCTTATAACAATACAAATGGAATAATATGTATACAAATATAATTTAAATTTTGCTAACAAGCACCTTAAAATATTAAAAAATATAAGTTTTAAAAATTAAAAAAGTTATGATAGGTCTATTAAATAAAAAATATAAAAAAATATATTTTTAAGATGAATATATTTTTTATTATCTTAACAAGTTCATGTCAGTAAAATTTATAGAATTATACAATTAATTGAATATATAAAAAATATTTCATATTATTATTATTAGTATATTACAAATTACATTGAAGGTAAACTCTTTATAAAAACACAATAAATTATGAGTTTAATTTTAATTTATTATTAATATAAAATTATTTTACATAGTCATTCAATTATAAATTAATACTAATTTAATTATTTATTAACTAAAAAGTTATACAAATCAATGAATATAATTGGTAAATTAAACTCATAAACTATTGGCAAATTATAACTTTTGTATATATTTTTAAGCAAGTTTTTTATTAAAAAGCTTTTTTTCCCCTAGATCGCAGTATTCTGAGATTTTTTTCTTTTATTCTGAGATTTTTTTCTTTTTAGTTTTTTAAAAAGATTTACTTGGCAGTCACGTAAACGTTCCTATAAGTGGCGGTGATATTGGATAAAAAAGCTATAAATATATTTGTTTATTCCCCAAAAGCCATCGTCAAAACTAAACTACGCGTAGAATCTTTGTTCCCAGAGAATTTGTGGATTAGGTTTTTGAGTTTTCGAAAACGAAGGAAGATGATCGAGGTGGTGCTGAACGATCGATTAGGGAAGAAGGTTCGCGTGAAGTGCAACGATGACGACACAATCGGCGACCTGAAGAAGCTGGTGGCAGCTCAAACCGGCACTCGCGCTGACAAGATCCGTATCCAGAAGTGGTATACTATCTACAAGGATCACATCACTCTCAAGGACTACGAGATCCACGATGGCATGGGCCTCGAGCTCTACTACAACTAAGCGCCTTAAAGGTCAGTTCTTTCTCCTTCCCTTTTTTCAATCGCTATTCTTCTTTTTAGGGTTTTCTTTACTCTAGGGTTACCGACTGTGTTTCGAGGTGCGGTGATCGTCTTTTCGTGGAAAATATGTTTATTGTTGAATTGGGTATTTATGCGATCATTCCATTTGTAATTTGTTGGAATTGGGTATTTGTGTTGAATTCTGTTTATCTGTGATTTTGTTCTTTGATGAGTTTCGACTGAGCCCTGGTCCAAGATTTCCAAGATTACATACTTGTTCCTTGGATTATTAACATAATCACGAGTCAGATTATCATATTTTATTCAAAAGAATATTTCTTGGGTTGACTGGTAAAATATACTTGTGACTTATTGTTTTGCTGTCTCTTGTAAAGATTAGATTGATATGCACAACTGGAAAAAATATTTTAGATAGATAAATTGAGCTTGTTTCTTTTTTTCCCCCTTGATTTGATGACATTTCAATTGTATACATGCTTGTGTGGTAATGATTGATGATGACTTGATGTGAATACTGAATACATGTCTGTTATATGAACATGCTTCTTTTCTTGATCTTGAGTTCTTGACACTCACCTTCAATTGTTCTTGTTTGTGGTTTCAGGTGCATTTATTGCATAATATACTTCTACTAGATACTGGGAACTGAATAGATGCGTCAAATGTATTTATATAACTTGCAGAAGACCCTTTGGATTGGAATAATGTACATACCCGAATGATATTGGGTTTTGATTTCCTGTTGAAACTACCATCTGTTACTTTGTTATCATTTAGATGATATATGATATGTTTGACGTGTTCCCAGTTTCATGTTGAATCCAATGTTTCTGGTGAAGTACGATCTATTTAGTTTGATTTGTGAATCATTTAATGGTTGCATTAAATCTGAAATCTGAATTTGGCTTTGACAGATAACGCATTGAAAATTCAGTTTGTTTAACTAATGAATTAAAAGTTGTTGAAGATTTGAACTTCCACACGGTTCTGGTAAGTTGGTCAAGAATGTCATCCATGCCAAAATTTGCGTAAAGAATGGATCTACTCGTTACAGATATTCGAAACTCAAAACATTTCCAATGTCAAATTGTTACTTTTCTGTATTTACACTATGGTTAGCACTGTGCCTGTACCCTCCAAACGAGAAAACTCACATCAGTATGATCAAGATCTAAGACAGACTGCAAGAGTGCAAGGTAGTATCAAAACACGTAAGCAATTATTGCTTGATGAACCCTAACTTTTCAATTAATGATATAGGATTATGTACAACAAAAAGATTATCTAAACGTTCATTGTCCAACCCCAAATGCTTTGAATTTTCGATGGAGAATCCTTGTCTTCTTTGTACTTCCAACAGTTCTGCAAAGGCAAGCTACAATTAAAGAGAAGCCAAACATGAAGAGCATAATATTATCTCATAAAAAAAAGGACATCTAGTGATGGAAGCATTTGAGAAATCAACACTGTTGTTTACTCTAATTTCAAAATCTAATAAGATACATTGTTGTATATTTACCAAGCTTAAGAAATGAACTGATCTCTAACATTGACAACTATCTCAGAACTAGTAGTGATTGGAAAGAGCAGGTTTCAGAGAGTTGAGGATGTGCTGTTTACAGAAAAAGAAATGGCAACCTCTATCCTGCTAGCAAATACAGACTAATGTAAGAAACGCCAGAGAATATGCACTACTTTTTTAATTTTCTATTTATTTTTTAACTACCACATTGTTCTACTAACATTTTGATTGTCCAGTTACAACCACATTCGGATAGAGGAGTGATTGTGTAGTAGCAGAAGACAACATACTTACATGAACTATGAAGTTGTGACTCTCCTCAACTACTTTGATGATTTGGTTTTCCATTCACATTTGATGATTGTGTCTTTACATCACTGCCATTTGATTCTTTTGAATTGGTTGGCTCTGACTTTCTTCTAAAGCCAAACCTCTTAGGGAAAATGCTCCAACCTTTCTTTGTCTTGTTCAACTTCTGCAGCTCATTTCTAATGCTTGAGCATTCCTTCTCCAGCTCCAAAAGGCGTTCCCGCACGTTTTCGGTTCCCTCTGCAGAGTCCAGTTGATGAGTAGCATTACTCCTGGGGAGGCCAAGATTTCCACTTGGGTTTTGTGAGTTCCCAATATTGTCAGAAACAAAGAACCATCCTGATATTGATGTGCGGAGCCGAAGCTGTTCGAAAAACAGGACTTGAACAATCACACGGAGAGGTAATCTTTCATTTTGTGCTACATGAGTGCTTGCTTCCAATGAGAGCTTTTGGCAGTTCATCAATCTGCAGAGTTGTTCCCTTTCAGAATCTGTCAGCCACGGATGTGTCTGTACTTATCATTGGTGTCTTACATTAGAATCATCAAATTTGAAACAAACAAGCATAGAAGAACATTCTCATTATTTTATTCCACAATTTAGGTTTTAGCTATTTTTCCTTGTATACCAAAATATCTAGTAAAGAGGCATGGAAACAAATTTCTAGGGCAAGCTAGACTATCAAAACTCATCTAACCTTAAGGTAAATATCTATTGCATGATATATACCATCATCAAGTGTCCTTGCATAATCTGGAACTGCCACAGCAAGAGCCTGGAACTTAGACAAGTTCAAGTTAGCATCTGAAGCCACCTCGGCAAGATATCCATCGACCAAATTTGCCACCATTATCATCGGCGTCAATGTATCGGCCCCAACTATCAATGCCCCCTCTTCAATTAAGCATGGAGAAGTTGCTACAGATGCAGGCTGGTATATTGACATAAAGTGATCAAGAATCCTATGAATGCAGTCAACATCATAAAGCGTCTCAACCGAGTATCCCATATTTGGAATGAGAAGATCCACAAGCACAGCCTGATCTAGTTGAGCTCCTACCCTTCTCTCCAAATTTTCTCTGCATTGTGTACTCGCGCGTAATATTATTGCCGTGCGGAGCAACCTAAGAAGATGCTTGGAGGATGTGACCCCCCTCTTATTAGGAATCAACTCCACAATTTCTTCCAGTAGAGCCCTTTGATCTGCTTCAGAGGTTGTAGGAATCGTCCCGCGCGATTTATCCTTAAAGCTCGATTGCCTATTCATCAAAGGTAGAAACCTCTTAAGGTAGTATATAAGAGATGCAGCAACTCTCTCAGATTTCATACCTTTTGATTCAATGGCCAAAATCAGTCGTTTATAAAGGGGTAGGCTCAACAAAGACGCATCGTAAAACCACCAATCATCACCTTGGGATTTTGATATAACCTCAGAAGAAGAAATTCCATTCCACATTACGTTGTCTGCTTGGTTATTATTTCGTCCACTCACAGGCCAATTGAATAAGCTTGGATCCGAACAAGCCTTCATAGCCAAGGAATCGATGCATCTTGAAACGATGTGGAGATCTTCTGCGAATGGTTGCACTTCCTCGCATGTTTCAAGGGCTTTTATGGAGTCTGGCCAATTACTATAAACTTCATTGAGAAAAGCTTCAGTCTGTGAAACAAGGTTCCCTTCACCATTGTTTTCTGTCATTTCCAGGTACTCTGCTGCACATCTGAGGCTGACTACATTTAATGAAGTGACGTCTATTTTTATACCGTAGCAGAACTTCGCTATGAGCTCGAATGCTTTAGCTCCACCAGGAATATCATGAAGCTGCAATGAACAACTTGATCCATCCTCGCTTGTGGACTCTGCAATGAGTTTCTTCAGCAGCCCGCTTCTAGAAAGCAATGGAAACTGCATCAAATCCACAAATGTATAAACATGCTAAGGACCAACCTAAGTACATAGCTGAATTCACAAAGACATGGAAGGTAATGAGCACCTTGTGGAGGAAAAAGGAAATTTCGCCTACTTCAACTGTAACATCACTTGGAAGTCCTGTTGTACAAACCCTGAAATGAAACAAAACCAGAACCAGTAGTCAAAATAAAATCATATTCTGGCCAAGTCTTATCAAATAAAATCTTATATACAATTGCTAACTTTTTAAAAAAGATATTGAGAAAGTATAAGGCCTTAGACCAGTATCTGCTTTTGGATGGAATAACAAGTATAGAAGATTAGAAGCAGTGTATAACTTTAGCATGTGAATTAAGTTTGTAGAATCAGTTACATTAGTACCCTAAAAATACAGAGATACTAAGGAGTAGGATTACTAGTAAATTTAAAATTTGAAACCACTTCTTTTTACCACAAAGGCCACATAGCTTGAAATTCTACATGATTTGTTACATGCCTGCATGATTAAATATATTGACTAGAATTTGGAACAGTCATTTTTTGGTAACATGATTTGTTCACAACATTTTGATCCCGAAATGAAGATGACTCAAATAGGAAAACCTTCTTCCACCACCCCACAAGAAAGAATCAATAAATTAAAAGGATTCATTTTGACATTGGAAAACCATCATTCATTACCAAATAGTTTAAAAAACAGGATTAATGGGATTCATTGATACAGGGGATACATTTTTTTTGTTGATGAACGCATACATATACATATACATATATATGATATATCCAATGATAGAAAATAGAAATGCTCACCAGGTTTGGCCTTCTCTTCGAAATGCTTCAGGTTTTGATCCCAGCTTCATGAATGCCATTTGATTATTATGTATATAATCAATTGCAGGTTGTTGATCATGAGATTGAGAAATTAATTAGGACAATATGGGAAAGGAAAAGAAGAAGAGAAAGGGAAAAGGGAGTGATTTTGATTGGAATGTGAATGTCATGTGATGTGATGCGATTCTGCAGAGAGATAGAGAGGCGATTCTAAAGCCTATTGTAACTGAAGAACCGATATAAACGGTTAACATAGCTACCTACAATCTACAAACTCCGCTTATCTTGTTGATTGCACATATTATAGAGTATTATTCTCTCTCTCTCTCTCATCTCCTCCAATGCTTTTCTTAGCTACAAAATACTTTGATCTGTTATGAAATAGAAATGTTATTTATATGAAAATAATATGCTATCAGCCTAATTAAATATAATTAAGAGAAACATGAGAATCGAATTTAATTAGAGCATAAACAAAAAGTTGATCAAGTGAACTAACTATATTTATTATATTGAAGAGTTGAAATTTTTTTTATAAAAGTGGTGCTTAATTAATTAAGATTTATAGTATTATTAGTTAATAAAATCTAAATAACCTAATATATATTTGATTAACCTTTTAAAATTCAATTATATTACAAAACTTTTCAAAATAATAATAGGATAATAATTAAATTTATAAATGTATTAACATAAAATAAAATAAAAAATAATAGTACTAGCATAGAGCCATTTTTTGAAAGAAACATGATAAAAGAGAAGAGAATGGAAAAAATGATAAGGGAAGGTGGCACTGCATATTGCAGTGAGGTTTCAACTTTCAAGAGTTAAGGGGCGCACTTCACTTCATCCTCATCCTTCGAAAACCAACAACTCAACCGCTTCGAAGCATTGATACGACGCCGTTTCTACCGTCGTTTGGATTCTGAACTTCCCAGCTAGTGAGTGCAGTCATAGTGGTGCTTTCATCCTAATCCGTTCTTACCTGAGGCGACGCCGTTTTTGGTGCCACCTTATGGCTTCAAATTCCATTCATGCCAATCTCTTACCCAACTCGCCCTTCAATCACTTCCAGGTTTTTTTTTTCCTTTACTTTATACCTACCTTATCTGTTTCTCTGTTCTTTACCCTGTTTTTTTCTAGCTTTCTCCCAAATGGGGTGTTCAAAGTTCAATCTTTTAGCTTCCTTATTGCCTTTCTCTGTGTTTTTTTTACCGTTTTTCTCCATCGCTTCTAGATGGGGTCTCAAAAGTTCAATTTTTAGCTTATGGGTTTGGTTTAATTTTCTTATATGCACTTTTACATTTATGCGACTATTTTCATTCCTCATTAAAAAAAAATCTAATTTTGAGGTGATTGAGCTGTCAAATCATTTGTTTTTCTCATGTTTTTGTTTGAGGTTATTTATCTCACTTTATTATTATGTTCTTATTATTATGTAATATGGGGCTTATTTATTTTAGTAAAATTCTTTGTAGACATCATCATACCTTGTTGGTTCGTTCCCTGCTGGGATTTTGCAAGTAAGAGTTGGTTTGAGCAATTCAAGAAGGAAGGTTCCTTCATATACTAGTATAAAGTGTGAAAAGAAAGATGATCAGATTGAGTATGTATCTGTTGAGCGTCCCCCTTACTACAGTTACATGGACTCCACCTCTGGCCAGCTCGAGCCGGCCTCTGGTGCCCGAGCAAGTATTCCCGAGCAAGAATATTGGCCTGAAGGAACTGCTAGTCAAGTGAGGGCTGCTAGAGCACCTGAACCAACTGGTGAGTCAAAAGGGTCTCCATCTTATGGCAGCAATCCTGGAAGTAGGAGGAAGAATTACAAAACATCTGCTGCTTCTTCCTCTGAGGTCATTGTAGAATCGTCTGATCCTGGGCTGTCTGAGGCTTCTTCTGCTGAATCCTCGGATGATACGCAAGATGAGTCTTCTGAGTATGTTGTTTATCAGTCTGAGCCGGAGGAAGAAGAGACTGGATATGACCTTGATAAGAAACTTGGACGCCCTCATCCATTTATTGATCCGAGAGTTAAAAAGCCAATAGAGGGCACACTTTCAAGTGAAGAACTATGGTGGAATTGGAGGAAGCCGGAAAAAGAACGATGGTCCAGGTGGCAACGGAGGAGACCAGATGTTGAAACGGTTAGTGTGCATGAAAATGGTTTTAGAAAAGATTTTTAATGTTGTAATTAATAGTGTACCTTAGTAATTTACTGGATATGTTCATTGGGCATAATATCACAAAGCCAGCCTTTTATGTTGTAGTTGTAAAATCTATATCGACTCAGCTTTTATCTTCTGTTTTTTTCCTTCTATTCCCAGGTTTTCCTGAAAGCCATGGCAGAAACTGGGCAAATAAAGCTTTATGGTGAACACCCAACATTAACAGAAACTTCTCTTTACCGAGCAAGGCGCCATCTTTATAAGGAAGAGAGGTATTGCTGATTATTATGCTCAGTAGTTTTGATAAGCCCAGAAATAAAAGTGGTGCATTCTGTAGTACCTCCTAAATGTAAAAGGTATATAAAGAAGTGCACACCAGAAACCTAATAAACTCTGGCTGATAGTTTCTCATGGTAATATGGTATGAATTATATCAAAATTAATTCCAAATGTCAATATAATTTGCAGATAAATTGATTAATAGACACATGAGAGAGAGATCCCTGCTTTAAGATATATTGTGTAGCCATTGCTCTGCAAACATTGAAAATGTTCACTATGGAGGCTTCCGATAGTATTTTCTTTGATATTAAATTGAATCAATGAAAGTTAACTTCTGATTTTCACAGGCTACAAGCAGAAGAAGAGAGACTCGAAAGCACCGGTCCAATAGCATACTATTCAGAATGGGTAAAAGCATGGAAAAGGGACACATCTCGTGAAGCTATTCAAAAGCATTTTGAAGAGACCGGTGAAGATGAAAATGCTCAACTAATTGAAATGTTTAGCCACCAAACAGACCGAGAGTATCGCGTAATGATGGGGACTGATGTTCGTATCAAAAGGGATCCTTTAGCAATGCGAATGAGGGAGGATCAGATAAAGCAAAGTATGGACTTCAATGATTAAATATTTACATTTTATGTCTATTTTTTAGACTTTTAGCCATATTATATCATCGAGCCAATCATCTTATGCTTTATGATTCTATGATTATTCTGCTTTATTTAGCATTGCCTTCCACTAACTGCCTGACCTAAAATTTAGATTGTTTGTTTTCCTGTATTTTAAGAAGCAAAGGAAAAAAATAATATACATGAAACAGAAGGTACAATATTATTGCCTTCCAAGTTCCAATTGTCTGTGTGTGTCTGTCTTGGGACTTCTGATACATTTACTTGAATAATATTCACCCTATTATATCTTGATACTTTTCAAATGGCGTCTACTTTTTTAAATATTAGTGTTAAACAATTCACTATATGGATAATGACATGCATTCAGATCTGCTGTTGAGGGTTCAAATACAATTTGCTCACTCTGGTATTTAGATGTATCAAATCCAGAATAGTAGTTGAAAAAGTTCTCTTTGTTCTTGCAGTTTGGGGTGGAGATCCAGTTTACCCAACTGTGAACTATATTCAAGATCCAAACGAAGTGATTGACTACAGGGGGCCAGAATTTCATGAACCAACACCGAATATGGTGGCTTATCTGAAGGAGGTTATTTTCTCTTATGCTATATCTTCTTCTTTTTTTATTCCTCCTAGAAAATTTTGATTGCTGAATGTGAGTAACTGTAAAAGTTAATATATATACATATGAATATGGAAATAACGAGGATGGAGTGCTCAATAAGTTTTTGGCATAAATTGTCACTCCATGAGCTATCCTTTGTGCAAAATGTCAAAATGTAAGCTTTGTATGTTCAATGATGGTTATTTTTGTCCACCTTTAAACTTAATTGGTATCGTATCATGGCTCTAACTTATAAGATATCTTTCTCGCTTAACCCCAAATCACATGACATACTTTTATAATTTTGCTGGTTTACATTTATCTTTGTTGTAGTTACAGTTGCTAAACATGTCCTCTAATATGTGGCAATATTTCTTTTATCTCCCTTCCTTTTTTGTACTGATTGTTGAAATTTTCAGTTTTCATAATTGTAAGGGAAGATCAAATCTTTGATGACAGCTGTGATTGTCTATGTATGCCATAATTACTGAACTACTTTTCCTTATATGATCAGAAAGGACACATTATATCAAGGGAGGAACTTGACAAGCTTCTGGCAAAGGAGAAGCCTGAACAACATGAGGTAAGGAAGTAATAAGTATGATCTTTATAATACTAATAGTGAATATACTGATTTAATGGGTTATTTGCGAATTGATGACTTACATGTAGTACTTGCTGTCATGAAGAACTTCATTGTTGAGTATTTTACGATTTTGCATTAAGTTGGGTATTGAAAAGTGAAATACACATTGCATTGTTCAGGTTGACTAATGCTTGAAAATCTGGGTGGAAAAATAGATGGTAGAAAGACTATAAATTCAAATATGATAAGCAAATTTTATTCTTGATAATGATTATATATTTTTCAAGTAGAAGCATAAAAGGTTAGGTTTTTTCTTTATCATGCCAACCTGCATTTGAAACTTAATGTCGTAGCCGTAGTTTTTTAATCCAAATTCACTCAAGTTATAAAGGTCAACACACATAACGAACTATTCCTCTCTGTTTGCATCCATTTTACTTCAAATTCTACTCATGATATCACCTCTCATGCTGTAATATGTTGATAACATTCATTTGCTATATGACAGGTGACAGATATGGATGAAGCAATGGCCAAAGCTGTTGACATTGGTGAAAATGATGTGAGTTCCCCTTCACAATCTTTATATTTCATTTGCTTTTGCAATACCACCCTTGGCATGTGGTGGTCTTGTGACTCCTATACTGAATCATTGGTTGTAATTTACAAATAACATTGTCCTTTTACTTTTTGTTTTCCCTCGCTTTATTCAAATAGGATGAAGAGGATAGTGATACTGATGAGGAAGAAGAGGAAGAGGGTGAGGGAGAGGGAGAGGTAGAGGAAGAGAAGATCACTCGAAATTGGAGCGTCTTGAAAAGTACTCCCGAGCTTCGCCAGTCAAAGGTATTCTTGTAAATTTGATATCTAGATTTGACAGATTGTTATATTTTCACATGTTTTTTACTTCATCAGTAACAACATTTCAATGGCAGCCTAAACCGAAGAAGGAAGGTCCTATGTCCCTCGACGAGGCCGTAGATGATTCTGAGAACTTGACTGATTTCCTCATGGACTTTGAAGAAGAAGAATGAATGAAACGCCTACTCATGAAGCGTTTCATCATCCGTGCCAAACGGTATATTGCACGCGTATGTCTCGTCGTAGAAAGACGGCGAAAGTTCTGGATGTAAGTATTCATTGTGAGCTTATTGGACTACTGGTATTACATGTTGGAATTAGATTCTGAATCCTTGTTCAGAGGTTTTAGAAACAATGAGCCATAACCAGAATTCCCTTACACATACAAAAAATCTGATGTCTAAGTCTTCATATGGAACTTGGTAGGTAAATTAACTAGGAGAGGGACCATTCCAATCATGTAATTTTGTTGCAATCTAGAGTCTCAGATTTTAGCTTGAGGCATATATAAGACTTTCAAACTCTATTATTTGCAATGTGAATGAGTTTTTGTACTTCCAAATTGTAATTGAGTCTAATTATTATTGTTTGACATATCTTGTTATTGGGCTTAACTATGTATTTTTTAGCCCAATAATTTTATTGCTGATACAATTGAAATATGTATACACAACCCTAAAAAAAATGGAAATTACGAACAACAGAATAACAAAAATTCGTAGGCCCAAAAAAGCAAAAACACAAAACATAAACACCAAGTGCTAATAATATTAGCATCTCTGATGAATAAAAGAGCTAGGTCCTTGGACACTTTGCTATTATTTCTGTAAAGTATTGTTTAGTTTAGTTTGTCGGCAAATCATTACATCATATCGTGATATGTAGTAAAGTATTGAAGAATAATCTATTAATTATTAAAAAACAACACGAATGACTGTTATTTTAAACATGTTTAATACTAGTTTTAATTTTTAATGGTTTGGTCAAACCAAAGGTGGTTAAATATAAAATTGGTATTACGAGTGCTAATGGAACTTGTGCCATTTACCCACTTGACTTATTTTAGAAACCGCCTACTATATTCAAGTGCTATACATAGCATTTATTTAACAAATAAATTTATTTGAGTTAAATACACAGTACAAGCAATTACAAGATCTTATGTATAAAAACTCGTATTCTTTTATTTTCTTTTAATTTTAATCCCTTTTGCCTTTTAAGCTGAGGTAACTACTGTTTAGGGTTCTCTTATGATGATTTCATTTTGACCAAACCATGTGCTTCTGTTGTCGTTATACGGAGCACTTTTTGATCAAATATTGAACCTTCTCTTGTCATCAATCGACCGTATTATTAGGCCTAATTAAGTGCTTATTCATAATTTTAATTTTGATACCCTTAAAAAGTGATTCCAGCAATTGAGAGAGAGCCTTTCTAAGCCTAGCTTCACTTGAACTCTTTCTTATAGGATCATATTTTATCATTATTCATAATAAAAAATAACAAGTATTATATTTTTATATATATATTTTTTCTTTTTGGATCATAGTGGCTTCCAGAGCATGTTTGAGCCAAATCTAGTTCTAGTTAAAGCCGAATCTAATTTAAAAGCCCAGGTGTGTTCTTCTCTAACCCTAGACCATCATAATTTATTCTCTCTATCCCTACACTATCCTAATGATTCCTCAGCTAGATCTTAAAAGTGCTCCACACATTAAAATATCATTTTCTTTTGTAGTAATATTATAATAATATATATTCCATCAAATTTTATAATAAGCTTTTTATAACCATGATTCTTTGCAGAATTAATAAGCATCATTTGGTGTCTAACATTTTTTTCTAAACCAAGAAATGTGACCAACCCACTTGCCCTACTTCGAATTGTGGTCCCATCAATAATGCATGGATTCCTACTTAGGGCTTCACATTTCAAATGTATCTTTGGCACAATTTCAAAAAACAAAAGAAAAAAAAAGGGTTTCAAAATGTACCTTAAGGGATACTCCAATAATTAATAAATTTCATCTCCCTTGTAGAGAATACCAATATCCTCATCAAAGCTATATATTCAAAGGAGAAAAACTGTTGACCATACCATCCCAATCTCAAGAGGTACATAATAATTTTGTGAGAAATGATTATTGTACACCGTAAAATCAGTTATTATACACAATAATTCAACTTATTAAAGATATTAATCCAACTTTTAATATTATATGTTAATCCAACATTTTTAAAAGTTGGATTAACAGTTCTAAAAAGTTTGATTATTGTATATGGTAACTAATTAGTGGTTGATTTTATGGTGTACACATAGCATTACTCCAATTTTCTCTACTTCTAGGTACTAATTAATTAATAGTGAATATTTTATTTGCAACCCAAAGGTAGAACATCCCCAAGCATAGGTGCTTCAAAACTTCCCCCCACTACATATTTCACTATTCAAAGGGGACACATTATTATTGAGATCTCATGAACCATAGGTACATACAGGCTATTGTTCCAGTGCAATTTTGGCATGTGTAGTTTTGTAGAATTGAGACAAAAAGGAGAGGAATATATTAGAGATAAATCAATAGTTGAGTCTAATTAAATAGAATAGAAACAACATTAATCTAATTATTGATGGGGAATTAAATTGGAGATTTGACTTGTTGAAAGACTCAATATGTTTATTATAGGGGGTTTGTAGGTCCATTATTTTTCACTAACCCCGGATGATGATGATGGTGTAGAAATGATTAGCAAGTTTGGTGATAAGCAAACATGAATTATATAATTAAAACAAAAACTAATAATACTATTATGTTAATTAATGGTTTTATATATATAATAATATATTGTGTTTGAATATTTATGTTGGAGAGACCCTATGTTATTATGTCACCCAAAACATGGCCAGGCAAAAAAAAATCAAATCCAAATGGCTGCTGCTCTGCTCCCTGGCTACAATATATGTTATGTTACCCTTTGAAAAATGGGAAACAAATAAAGAGAGGAGGGAAACATAAAACATTTGGTCAACATGTTTCATTCTATGTTCGTCTCTCTCTCTCTATCTAGCAAAATGTTTATTATGCTCATTCTTTTTGAGGGTTTAATTTTGTGTATTTGAAAGGGGACATTGATGGGCTAAACCCTTTTGATTACTAATAATTATGATTAGTGACGCTCTCATCACAACCTTTCTTTGTCATTAATTTAGTCATATCCATATGCTATAATGATTAAGAGATACATGGGCTCCACACTAAAAATTATGTTCGGTTCTTTTGTGCTGTATTGTTCATAAGTAATCAAGTTTGTCTAGAGATAGAGATCCACTTGCATGGTTATAATAACAACATACATGTTTAGTTTTCATAATTATAAATATCTTAGAAACATATATATTAATGTGCAACCATATTTATATATCTTAAAATAAATTATGAGGTTTAATTTGCTATCCCCATATCTATCTCAAGTTCCGATGTGTATTACCAACTAGCTCCCCCCAATTTTCTCAGGATATACTCTCAAAATAGCGAATGCGCATCTTCCTTATATTATGCTTCAAAAATATTAATCCGCCTTCGGAAGGAAAAACAATTATATATATGTATGCAAGTTCCACATCTCACATTTTTTCTTTTTTATAGTATCAGGAGATTTATCCCGATTAATTTATCGTTCTGATCACGTATCTGAAAATGATAAATAAGCATGCATGTATGTTAAAATTGACTAATCTCACTTATAAGATTGATATTTTTACAACCTTTATATATTGTGTATGTACTCAAGGTAAGGTGGTGAATTTGTACTTATTTCTTGTTTCTAAGAGAATAAAAATTAAACTCTAACAGTAACGTATACTTCTTTTCAAATAAATTGCTAGGAATTTAATCTTTAACCAGATGTTTAGGATATGTGAAATATTTCATGTACGCTAAATTTAACATTAAATTTGTCACTTGATTCAATTTTACTGTGTTTTCTAATTAATTATCAGCCCGTTATTTATAGTATAATAAAATTAATGTTATTCTTATTCATATTTAAAAAAGCTGTCTTTTTTTTTAAAAAAAAAGAAACATGATCCTACACACCCAAAAAAAAAACTCTATAGTAGATGAAATCCAGACTCTCGTTCCATATACTTTTTTATCATGATATGTAGTTCAATTTGGGTATGGAAAGAATGTTAAAATAATAGAGAGATCAAGTAAATTAAAAAAAGTGAACCAATAAATTCTAGGGAGAGAGAAGGAGAGGGAAAGGAAAAGGAAAAAATTGAATGAATGAATGATATTTGATGGGTAGGTGTAAATGATAGATTCAAATTGTGAAGTGAAGGGATGAGTAAGCAAGAATATATATATATATATATATATATATATATATATATATATGTATAAATAAATAAATGAAATAAAAAGAGAGAAGTGGTGAATTGATGTAAATGTATGGAACCTGACAAGAACTCACGAGTGGAAAAGAAAGTATGTGAGTGGACATATTGTAGTCACAAATTCCGCAAGATCCTCCAAATTATTGCATCTAGAAAGCTACCCTTCCCTCCCTCAATTATACATATCATCTCCTTTTTCGTCACCATCAATTTCATTAGCTACTAAATTAAACTACTAGTAATAAATATTATTGACACAACCTCTTCAATTATCATGCCTTTGAATTGGGAATTGGGATGTTCTTTAATTACACGGATTGTCTCTTTTCTCCTTCTATGTGCTAGTTTATCTTCACTTGCACAATTTTTTGGCTTAATTAATTACATTTTGCGTCCTTATTTTTGGCTTCATTTTCCCAATAACAAAAATTTGAAAAGAAAAATCGTTCAAAACTGAGTCTTTGAGCCTCAAACACGTTATATATTCATTATGAGATACTGATTTTCGATCGGTAAGTAAATAAATCATATGCAGAGATAATCAAAGATAAAATAAGTAATAGTGTATTTATCGATTACTAATTACCCCATCTTACTTATTTTAGTAGTATGAATTGGTGTGTATGTTACCGTATAAATATGTTTTCATATTTGCATAGTACTACTTTTTTATTTGCATTGTACTGCTCTATGGTGTATTTTTCAATTAAAGAAGAAAATGGGATTGAGGCCTTCATGGCAAATATTAAAACACTTCATTATTTATATATAAGTTTAATTTTGATCTAATAACGATATAAAATATTTTTACACTGTCATCCAATTAAAACACTTCATTTATATGACTTTTTAGGTACTGAGAAAGAGAAAATACAATCATAGCTGACGTGACAGCACATGACTGAATAACTGTATAAAAAAATTGTACACCATTAGTAAATAAAAATTAAATTATATATATATATATATTAAAATCATAATAGTAAGAAACAAATTATTTTAACAGATATAAAATAGTGATGAACTGAAATACATGAATAAGTTATGATAAATATTTAGTGTATAATAAAAAATCAATCAAAATAATTAACATACTACTTATATTATATATTATATACACCGTATATTATATATTATACATATCATATATAATTTATTATGTATATCCTATGGTACATTTATGTTGTATAATATTTTTTTTACAATGTCATATATATATATATATATATATATATATATATATATATTTATAAGATATTATAGGATGATGATTGTTGGGCGATAGGTGCGTGGTGACTTGAAGAGTGATATATGGTAAAATGCATGGAAGAAGAGAGAGAGTAAAAGTAAGTGGTGTGAGTGTGACGGTGGAGTCCCATCCCATCCCATCCCATCGCATAGCAATTGGCAATGAAGAAAGAAGGGAGCCAAATGGGAGAGAATTTCGTGGGTCCCCCAAATCTAACCCATGACCCATCTCCTCTTTCTCTTTCTTTCTTTCACATTTTCTTCCCCCCTCCATCCTCCTTTTCCCTTTTTTTAATCAATCATTTTTTTTATAACCAAAATTCAGTGAATCCAATTTTTATTGTGTATATTAAGTATTGATTGCAGTAAGAAGGAATGCTATACGTGTACAATACTTATATATTTATTGTTAGATTATATTAGTTTGTAAATTTATATTATAATCTGACGGTGAATATATATAATTATTATATAAGTATTGTACAGTTTTCATTATACACATAATATTAATATTTAAGTATGTATTATGTTAAATTTATTGGATTTTAATTATCTACGTAGAAGGATTCTTTTTTAGTAGATAGTATTATTTGTATATTCCAAAATTTCAAATTTCCAACTCATATCTAAATTTAACAATTTTTATTACTTCTTTTTTTAACTCATTTTTTTCTTCATAATCTCGTTACTACTATATATGCACTCCCATCACTTCTCTCTCTCTTTTTTTTTTTTTTTTTTCCTTGCATTCACCAGAGAAAAGCGAATGTACGATAATGAAAGGGCAGCTATATCTAGCTAGCTGTAATTAAGCTGTTCATGATTCATGCAAAACAAACCACCATTCAGTTATTAAATATGGATGATGCTAAATGTATAATAAAAAATCAGCTAAATCAGTTAATAAATGAGATTTTGAGTCATAATTATTCAGCGCATTATTACAATCTTAATGATTAGTTGGACCAAAATCAAAGTCAAAATAGACATATTAGATGTATTGGCTGATTTTTTATTATACACTTAGCATTATTAATTAAATATATATAAAAATAAAAAATTTCATTTATTAATTCATTAATTATAAAAGTGCATCCGTCTACCTGCCAAAGCCAGTACTGCCTGTCACCTTATCCCTCCTTTTTCACTACTACTCCTCCTATTTTTCTCAAATCTAGCTATTTTCCTCAAAATAATATATTGTCAAATTTGATTGGTAAGAAATTTTATTAATTTTGACTTTGCTTTGCAAATTATCGGCAGGCAAGTAGATAGAACTTATATATGTTTACAAATACAGTACTCTTAACTGAAATGAAATGAAATGAAAGAAATTTTAAACTACGAGATAGTAATAATGTAAATTAAGTACTATATACACAACCAAGTTTCGATCTGTTTTTCTTTAGGAGGAATAAAAGAAAAAGAAGGATAAAGATATGTGCATGATATATATATGCGTATACTATATAGTTGGTCGCGGTCTCATCATATCCTTAATTATTAAGGACCTACAAGTTGTTGAGTTCCAATCTAATCTATCTAGCTAGCTAGCTAGCTACTTGCAAGATAGATATTGCTTCAATTTCATATTATTAATTAATTAAAATTGGCCCATACAATGAATTGGGTTGTCTACTCTACTGAAACTCAACGGACCTACTATATATATACTCACTTACTTATATTGCTAGCTAGCTAGTTATTCTAATTCTTCTTTGGTTTTTATTTATTAATTAAATAAGAGAGAAATGAAAATTCTCGCATGGTTCAGAATGTGTGTATTTTGTTTGGATGCACGTGTGTGAGTACTGTTTCAAATTTCATTGAGATTAGTGCATTGCATGACTTTCTTTCCGTATGATGTGATATTGTACAGCATACTGTAATTGCGCTGTTGGACTCAGACACACTCAGTATCACACTACCTAGCTAGGCTACTATATAATCATATTATTAATTAATTAATTATTTGGGTTTTATATATATATATATATATATTGTATTGCAAGCTGTTACGTACTCAGTTTTCATCGGACCGATATCACTATATATGAAAGAGAAATTTTGACTGATTTTTCCGAAGCCAACTTCATCATGTCTAGTCATAATTATAATCCAATTCAAACAATTATAAATTAAACTACGGAAGTAAGTTGGAATGTTGGGTGTATAATAATAATATAATTAATAGACCTATTTTTTACTATCTTTTGACTTAAATTATCATCAGAATTTTAATAAATTAAATAATTTTGATCCAAAGTCTTGACTGATTTTATTTATTTCTCATTATACAAAAAACATCACTCTTAAAATTAACGCATTTTGTATGTTGTAATAATTGGTTTTGTGATAACACTTGGTTGATGTGGACAAGAATATTGTACGAGATAGATGAATAAACTACAGGGCTAATTATAAGAAGCCGCTAGCCATAGGGTAGTTATTTAATCTAAATGAATACGCTATCTGTTTTAATTAATTAATACTATGGGATTAGCAAATGGTTCTAAATAACAATTCAGCGTTCACAGTTCAAATCAATAATGTATGATATATAACAAAATATGTTCAACTAGTAATTAATGTCAGCTATACATAATATGAAATGTATATAAGATGTACATGTGTACTATATATATAATCACAAATGTTTGGGGTACAACAAAAAACCAGTCAAAACAGTCACAAAGCTCATTTAACACTTTATGACTCAAATAGCACTTTTAATCATGAGTATATTTCAAATGGGTTGGGTGATTGTAGCTCAAATTCCTATTTGTTGACTGTTTTAGCTGATTTTTTATTGTGACTCTAGCAATGCTCATATATAATATATATTATGTATTATATATAGTAATTAAACTTATGTCTGTTGAACAATAAAATTATTACAATCCAAATCACAGTCACAATAATGTTTACCTGAGATAATGTAAAATCAAATGGGGGGTTTTTACAAGAGCGATGTTCGTTGTGGATCATATGATATGATGAGGGGGCATGGAGGGACCACAAAGACTTAAAGGTTGTCTGGTACTGGCTACTTGGCTACCTATATATACTGCCTTCGCACTCTTACGTACCTACGTAACATGTGTCACAATCAACTCATACCCAAATTTCTTCATCTATCCCAAGACTTTTCCATCTCCTCCGAATAATAATAATAATATATTGATATATATATATATATATATAGTCACTAAACTCTTTTATTATATATATATATATTTATACTTAAAAGCAGTTTAGATTTATAGAAAAGTTTGTCCCAGTTTAAATGAGATATCATTTCTCTATCTCTTTAGGTTTATCAACACTCATAAAGGTATCTATTGATTATCTATTAACACAGACAATAAATCTAAGTCATGTCAGTATATAAACAAGATTGATCAATAGAATTAATTTCTATTAATTTGTTTACATTATAAATAGTTATTAGTGTAAACACATGCATGATTAATTAAAACGATGGATATTTTATCTTCTCAAATAATGGTAGATAGAATTTCATGCATGAACCTTATAGGCTTTGTTAATTTGTTCTGGTTCTAGCTCTCTTTTTGGGTTGAGCGTTTTTTCATGCATCTATAAGAAAAAAGAGTTAAGGAAAAGGACCATTAATATTTATATTATTTTCTGGGTAGATAAATAATTCAGAACCTAATTAAGCCTCTTATATATGTCGTTTTGTACACGTGCTACTAGCTAGATCATCGTGTATAAAAACACTGCTGAAATCATCCACTATTTGTTTTAAACGCGGACATGCTTCATATTAAAGTATAAATAACCTTGGCTTATAGCACTTTCCCCAAATTTAATGCCTAAATTCTGTATCTTAAATAAAGAATTAAGATAATTCATGCATCTTAATCTGTCTCTTCTAACTTGAGATTGGCAGGTATAGCTATAGCTACACCCCTTAATTAATCGAATATATATGAATGAGGCTTTTTGACTCTTGTGGAAAGAAATTAAAATTGTGATACTTTTAAACTAAGCCATATCTTTCAAATAACATAAAAGAGACCCACTTTTTATTGAAAAGTAAATATTCCTGGCTACTTGTTTCATTGAATATTTAAAAGATAATTTTATTCTTTGCTTTGAACAACATGGAGCGAAGGATAATATAGGGATACATTTCACCTTTAACAACTTAATTTTTTAGTCGAAATGATTTCTTAACATGTTATCAGAGTTTTTTTAACTATTGGATTAAAGATTCAAACTTCTATTCTTTTAAAAATTAAAATAATTACAAATAAAATCAAACATAAGGTTCTTAATTTACCCAAAAAAAAAAAAAAAAAAACATAAGGTTCTTAACATGATGAGTCTATGCATTTTAAGTTCGATATATGTATATATGTTTATATATATGCTTACATCACATTAGAATTGGTTAACAACACATGAAGACCCAACAATGGGACAAGGCACCTAAATTATCGAAAAAATAGGCACCTAAATCCTAATGACCTAAACAAATAACTGCTAGTGAGAAAGAGAGAAAAAAAAATACTTTAATTTATTTTTCATAAAAAAAAATTTCTCTTTTAATCTATAGTATGATAAAATACGTGTGAAATTTTTTTTTGAATAATTTGAATGAAGTATAATACATGTTCTTATTATTTTAATAAAAATTTGACTATTGCTCTCAATTATTTCGGGATAGATTTATTGCAATATCCAGACAATAATATCATATTACATATATATCATGTGAATAAACATAAATTCACAAATTTTGTAGGGCCACTATTATAATTGTGTTTCTATTTATATAAGATATGTGAAAGAAGCAACGTCGAAGGTATGGAATCATATTTATAATTTATAAAAAATCTGAAGCTGGATCCTTCGCCCGACCCCTTCCCTTTCCTATTTCAAAGTCTTATATATTATTTAATTTAATTTATCTAATCGCTGTGTCCCACTGAATTGGTCGCTATCCAATTAGAATAGTAATTTTTAAGGGAACAAAATCGAAGTTCCCATACACATTATATTAATCAGCCTATTTTTTTGCATTATCCCCTCTTCTTTTTGAAGATGGGCAAAGCAAGCCAATCAACCTAACGAAGAAGAAAATTTAAAAAGACTGTGTGACTTATATACCGAACATATAAAAGAGAATAGAAAAATATCACCGAAAAAATTTTGGTGCACAATAAAAAATCAAATCAGTCAACTCAGTCAATAAAAAAACAATGCAAGTATATTAGTGCATAATGCAAGAGTATATTAGTGCATAATTGAACCTCTTGTAAGCTTAGAAATTAATAAAACTGGTTCGGTATCTTCAAGTTCTAGCATCGATTGATGAACTAGAATATATAGTTGCCATCAATTCAAGCATCAACAAACAAAAATGGTCCACACTACGCACATACAATTCATCAGGAAACATAGTAAATTGATGGGCATGTCCAAGCCACACGCTTGACACACACCACTGTCATTTTTCAGTTCTATAAATATATATATAGTGATCATATAAAAATAATTTTGGTAGACACACTGTTGAAAAAAATTAAGTGCGCTCATTTGACCATCCATGAAGATAGACCATATATATACGTTGTTGGTTCAAGAAAAAACTTATCAATTATGAAGGGAGATATATAGCTTTTGCGGAGTAAAATTTTTCTTTTTTATTTTCCTAAATTCTTCCTTTTTTTTTGCCAATAATGCATGAGACAAAATCTATGGCTTTTCATCAATTAGTTTGGGCTGTTGTTGAGCATGAGTTGCACAATTGAAGGGTGAATGAGATAGAAAAGCTAGCATATATATCTTGGAGTAATGCTAAATGTACAATGAAAAATTAGCTCAACCAGTCAATAAATGAGATTATGGACCACAATTACTCAGTCCATTACAATTTCAATGATTATTTGAGCCCAAACCAAAGCCAAATGGACCCATTGTCTATATTAGCTGGTTTTTCATTGTACATCTAGTATTATTGATGATGTAAAGTTACATACATGCATAGCCTTGTGTGTGTGTGTGAAGAAAAAAACCCTTTGCATGTGGTGTGTGCAATATATATTGGACATTGATGTTTCAACTAATAATGCTTGTGTTCTCTCATCATTCACTACTAGCTAGCTATGTATGTATGATGAGTGCGGTGAATTGTACTTGACACATATAATATATATATCATATGATATGATGAGGGTGACTCCACAATAATGCATGACTTTGTTGGCATATCATATCATACCATATCTTGGGTAACATATACTTTCAATTTAGTGAATGTTAAGAAACAAATGGCGCTTGTACGTGTAGTACATTGCTTCACAACTAATTTCTATATTATATAAAAATAAATAAACTTATGCTGGATATGAATATGTTTTGAAAAGTATGTGCATAAGTTAGACTGGCCAGAAAAAGTTGTGGCTAGTTGCTTTGTTTGTTTACAGTTTTGGTGGATATATACTGCGACTAGAACATGATAAACTTAATTATTGTGAATTTTTTTCAAGCCGACATATATAAGATAACATGTACTTGAAGGGATCCCAAGAGGGGGCTACCATAGGAGCTAGATAGGTGATTTCTTTTTTCTTTTTAATATTAGATGATTAGTTTAATTAGTTTAAAATTTGCAATATATAGTTATTGACTATTGAATACTAGTTTCAAACTGTTGCCAAAAAAATATCAAATTAAGCTGATTTTCTTTTTCCATGATATACTTTTATTTTTAATATAATTTTGTTTTTCTTTATTTTTTCTGTATCATCCATATTATATCACTAATCCTATCAGGTGGATATTATCTTTTTCAATAATTTTTTTATAAATACTTAAATAGTCATCATGGATTAAACCCTTCATAATATTGTGGTTAAGGGATACAATTATATATTTATTTAATTTGCAAACTTAACAACTAAGAATCTTAATTTTTTTCGGAAATTCGTAGTGTATGATAAAAAACAGTCAATAAGTAGTACACAACATATAATATATAATATGTAAAATGCATATTACATATTATGTACAACATATATCACATGTGATAATATCATTTTTCTTTATAACATGTGATATATGTGTACACATCCTATAATATATGTTATGCATACTATACTAATTATTCTAATTGTTTTTTATTGTGTATATAATAACGGTTTAATTTTATTAAATCTCTTAATAAAAAATATACATGAAGATCCCAATTGACGATATATATTGGCAAGAGTAGAGAGCATGGAGAATTATATATAGAGTAGTAGTGCGTAAATTAAAATTTGAGATTGAGGAATGAAGGAAGGAGGTAGGAGTGAGTGGCCTGGGCGTGTGCAGTGGTACTGTAGTATGTATGTAATCCGTACGAATTGGAAAGCAACCAATAGATCGATAGATAGATAGAAGCAAGTTAGTGTAGTGCATACACTATGCTATGCTATTGCTGTTGCCTACTGATGAGTTTCAGTGTTAGGTCCCATCATGAAAATCTCTTGTGCAAATGGTCCCATCCCATCCCAGCCTTTCATTTCATTAACCAATGGATGCCATTTCTCCTTTTACTCTCTCCATTCCATTCCATCCCCTATCTTATGTTTTACACGACCTTCAATGCCTGCCTGCCACCACCAATTAAACTCACCTATCATTTCATTCAACTATTTCTTTTTATTGTGCACATATCAAAAAGGTTAATATTTACACTAAATCAATTAAAAGACTCTTGTATAGTTGTGTCCTTTTGGTTTGAACGCCTCTTAGTGGGGAAGTTTGGGTTGCCTTCATTCTGTACTAGTCTACCGATTTTCGGTTGTTAGTTTTCATATTTCATATTTTGATTGTTGTTTCATGCTTTCTGCGTATTGGTATTATTGTTGAACGTTGAATGTTTCTCTCTTCCAGATTACTGTACTTGCGAGTGAGAAATATTTCATTATAAAAGTTATAATGTTAACATAGTGAAATCGATAATGTGTTTATTTTTAATATAATGTTATTGTAAAAGTAATTTACATATATATATATATATATTAAAATATTTTATTAAGATAATCTTTTAAATAGCAACAGAAAAATCTAATACCACGATATTATATGATTGATTAATTGTATACATTTATTTTAGACTTTTAGTGAATACAAAATAAATTTATTGTTTATACATTATTATACTTATCAATCACATTGAATGGTGTGAATTAGGGGTAGACCTAGGAAAGAAGGTGAGCAGAGACATAATAATAATATATTGAAACATCAAATAAATATTTATAATAGATAAAAATTGAGTTTAATTTTAATGTACTGACAGTATAAAAGTATTTTACATTATTATTCAATAAAAAATACTATGTTTATATGACTATTTAGGTAATGAAAAAGAGAAAACACAAATATAACTAATGACTCATGACTATACAAGAAGGTGATACAATTCCATATTTTTTTTTCCGGTAATTACAGTATGAGCCTCCGTAATGGATAATAACTCATACCAAAATGCATTCTATTAATCAAATACACCAACCATATATAACCATCAATACGCGTCAAGACTCCATCATCACCATAACAACAACACTACCAGATAATCATCAATCAAATAACACAAACAATACATAACCATTAATGCACGTCAAGACTCCATCATCACTATAACAACAACACTACCACATAATCCTCAATTCACAGCAAAGATTCCACCACCATCCCCTACCTGCGTATTTCTATCATCATCTATCACACCTCATATTAATTGACAATAAGCGCAAAATAATTAAGATTATAAAAAGGACTTGTTATGAAACATTAGTTCAAAGTTTTCAATCGCAAGATGTGATAATCAACCTTCCTTGTATCATAATTTTTCCACTAAATTGGCTTAGATGTTTCCAAATTATGGAGTTGGCTATCCCTATCCCTAACAAGATGGATGCTATTTTAGGGAATGGGAAGAAGCTTTACCAACGGTAAAGGATGGCAACTTAACTAAATAAGAAGATATATGGTTGTTAGGAACGATCATACATTACATTACATATTCTACCTAGCTAGCTACCTAGCTAGGCCTATGTATGACGTGTTAGCCCTACCTACTGCAACTTGGCTGCCTTGTTAGAGTTTTACACTTTCATTTTCTTCTACTTTGTCTTCTTGTTGTAATGCCTTGTTATTATCTTTAACAAAAGTTAATGATATGATTATATCACCTCAAAATTCTCATTATTTTATTTGGAATAATATATTTTTATTATTATTATTCTATCTATTTCATATTAATAATCATTTTGAGTTTTTTTATAGAAATTAACTTTTAGTCACTACTAATCCTGTAAAATCATACTGTCAGCCAATGATTATTATATTGAGAGATTTTTATTGATAATTCATAAGTTAATTTTTATTGATTAATAATATAAAATAACTTTATATTATTAGTATATAAAAATTAATTTTTTTAATATATTGAAAAATTAATATATTTAGATTTAATTATGTTAAATATATTAATTCTTTAATATACTAAAAAAATTAAAATAAATATTAATATAATAAATATTTTGATACAAATAAAATTTTAATACATTATTAATTTGAAACAATTTACACAATTAATATTTTGAAAATGAACAAAAAAGTTGTGTTATAACGCATTATCTATTATATATAAACTGCAATGGTCCTGTATGATGAAATGGTTGGTAGGTTTGAGTAAATACTAAATCGCTATACACAAGGCAGCATAAGCTTTTCAAAGGTTGAAGGTATTTATAAATTGCAATAAATTAAATTAAATTATTTTTTTCGCACATATATTTTTGTATAGGCATATTTTGGATTTAAAAATAATAATATTTAGGCGACCAAAGTGACCCCTTACAGTGAGCGATTATTGAGGTTAATTAAGAAGAGAGAGAAGTGACTAAACATACACTATACTTTAATTTCCCTATTCTATGGGATGGGATAGAGAGAGTTCAACTCCAAGTTGTGTCAAAATCAATGCATCTGAAGTAGGAGTAGGAGTTTTTGCAATTGGTCCAACTCCTTCTGTCTTTTATTAATCACCTTTCATACCATCATAAGCTTTCACTATACAAATACTATTACAATTCTATCATATCATTATATATATTTAATTTCTTCTACATGCTCCCATGCAAGATACATTAAAAGAAGGTCATACTAATTATAATCTTTGTTAGTTTGGTAATAAAATCATCAAATAATCTCCTTCTGGTAATTTATTGTACATTATATATAGTACTATCTAGTAGATAGGAGTATGTTAGTTGCACTAACGAGAAAGAATATTATCCAAATAAATAGTGAAATGTTAGAATAACATTTACTGACGTTAATTAAGAAAAGTCGGTCTAATAAATAGGAGGAAAAAAAAATACATATACTCCCTTCGTTCACTTTTAATTAATGTTTTAGAGTATTGCACACTTATTAAGAAGATGATTAAAACACATAAATTTTTATAGAAGTAAATGTACAATGATAAAATTATCCTTATAGTTTTTTGTGCAATAATAATTGTAAGAGATAAAAAGAAAATGTATGTATGGATAAAACTGGAAAAAAATTATAAATGTTTCATCAAAAATCTAAAATGACAAATAATAATGGACAAATAAATTTCCTAAAAAGACAAATAAAAGTAGACGAAGGAATACTATATACTAACACTACCATTATAATAATGGTAGGTGAGTGAGGAGAAACACTGAATCTGGATTCGCAGGAGTAAATTTCTCCCTAGGTTATGTGAAACTGAGATGGTGGGCACAAACAATAATAAATTTAAGTACTCCTAATTACTAGATATAATAATAGTTATAGAAAATATAAATAAAAGATGAAAATGGAAAAATAGTGAAACCTTCTCTGATGCTAGAAAAAATCTGACACTCGTACGCACTGTCTTTCTCCCTCTTAAAAAGACACCCAAAAATAATGGCGGTTGTGTCCCCATTGCATTGATTGCTTTAGCTCAGAGAAAAAATTTGAGAGAGAGAGAGAGGAAAAAGAAAAAGAAAAAAAGAAAGAAAGAAAGGGTAAAGCAATAGTAGTAAGAAGCATAGAACGCTACTACTACTAGTACTACTACTTCTCCACCATCACCATAACCATAACCTTAAACCCACAATCACATAATCAGAAACACTTTCTTCCCATTTTTTTTCCATTACTGGAAAAAATGAGCCAAACGCTTAAAAACCTGACCCTGTGACCCTGATGATTTCTATTATGTACTCTTGAAACAAAGAAAAGAAGGCTGCGCCTAAAAACATACACTGTTTTTCGTGCCCCCCCCTCTTTCCTACACTCTCTTCTTTTCTGGGTTTTGCTTAGTTTTTTATTTTTCCTCTTCTTGTTCTTGAGATCTGTTTCTCTTCTGGGGTTCATTGTTTTCTTCCACTGAGATCTGTTTCCTTCTCAAGCTTCTTCTGGGTCTTGTTGCTCCTCCTTTCATATTCTTGCCAAATTAGGAAGTGAGAAAAAAGGCCTTCACTTTTTTTGTTGTGTTTTGAGAGGTTGTGTTGTTATGAGGATTGAAGATTGGAACTTGGGGTGGTGGGGTTTGAGGCGGAGTGTGAGCGAATGAGGGATAAAGCTTTAGTCTTGTGTAGTGATACTGGCTTTGGTTGAAGGGTGGGAATCTTGTGGGGTGTGATAGGTTCTGTTTAGATTTGAAATGGGGTTTTGGTTGGTGGTGAAAGGGAACAAGGAGAACAAGAATGATATTCCTTAGTGGCAAGGAAGGGACTAAAAGGTTTGTTTTTGTGGTGTGGGTGTCATTTTCCGAGGATTTTGTTGCTTAATTGGTCTACTTAAGAACAAGAAGAGTGTTGTATTTTGGAATCATTTGATTGTGGTGTGTGGGGGCTCAATTTCGAGGTTACGAGTTGCTGAATTCTTTCTTTTTTAGCTGAAAATGAGACTTTCTTCAGCTGGTTTTAGTCCTCCACCGCATGAAGGTATGTTAATTCTTTCTAGCTTGCAGGTTCTTCTTCCCTCTCTATTATCTCTGCTTGTATGAACTCAATTTTTCTTGAGCTGGTTGTTGCATCCTCAGTTCCCGGGGGATCAAAATGCGTGTTCTCTCTTTGGCTTTTGTGTTTAAAAGTTATGGATTTTGATGGGGTCTTTCTGATGAGGATATCTATTCACTGAAGTTTTAATGTCCAACATGCTGTGGTCCTGACATGCCTTTGTTCTTTTTTTATCTTTATTTTTTTGAAGTGGGAATTTGGAAATTAAAACCTTTTGGAGCTGAAGTTTCTCTTGTTTCTTCCTTAGCTAATATACTAGAAAAGTACTTCACTATTTTGTCTTCATTTTCAGAAAAACGTGGCAGCCCACCCCCCTTCAGGGGCTTGCTATATTGTTCTAAGATCTTGGCTTTGCTATAATTATGTTAGAATCAGTTTGTCCTTTGGGGCAAGTTTTGAACTTTCAGTTCCATGTTCATGACATTGGAGATGGATTTTGCAGGGGAAAAGCGAGTTCTAGACTCAGAGCTCTGGCATGCATGTGCTGGCCCTCTTGTTTCTTTACCTGCAGTTGGAAGCCGTGTGGTATACTTTCCACAAGGTCACAGTGAACAGGTGATTAAGATATGATGTTATCTTGTAATTGTGTTGCTTCCATAGAAAAAAAAAAACAAAAAAAAACCCTTGTGGACACTGCATCTTTTCTTTTTCCCATGGTAAAATTAAAGTAATAATCAGTTTCTGGGTTGAAAAGATTCTTTCTTGTCTCTTGTCTCTGTCACGGTACCACTAATTTGAAAGATGGGGTTTGATATTTAGCTTCAACTGTTGCAGACCAATGAATTAACTCACAGAAATGAAATCACAACACTTACCTCCTAGAAACCACTAGCATCTGAATTCCTTCCAAGTTTGAAAACATCTCTGTGCATTTTTCTGCCTTAGCTACATGTGTTCATATTCTAACCCAGTTCTTTTCTGCTTAGGTGGCTGTGTCAACCAACAAGGAAGTGGATGCACATATCCCCAACTATCCGAGCTTACCGCCCCAACTCATTTGTCAACTTCATAATCTGACTATGCATGTATGGGATTTTCAGTTAAATTATTTTTACAGGAATAAGTTTTTTTTTTCTCATGTTTTAATTTTCCCCTTTTTTGGTTCCTAAGCCCTGTTTTACTTTGATTTATTGTATATGTTGGATTCAGGCTGATGTTGAGACTGATGAAGTGTATGCACAGATGACCTTGCAACCTCTGAATCCTGTATGGTGCCTTGTCTTACCTTATAACTGATTTTTGTAGCTTTCATAGTTATATTCAATTCATCTTTTCGTCTTTTATTATGGATGTGTTGTAGCAAGAGCAAAAGGAGGCATACCTTCCAGCAGAGTTGGGTACTCCAAGTAAACAGCCAACAAACTACTTCTGCAAAACTTTGACTGCGAGTGACACAAGCACACATGGGGGATTCTCTGTTCCTCGCCGGGCAGCTGAAAAAGTGTTCCCTCCACTGGTAAATCTTTGTCATATAGTCATGCTACAAAACTTGAACTTATTCATCAACTCTGTTAACAAAAATTTTGAATTTTTGATCTACAGGACTTCTCCCAACAGCCTCCTGCTCAAGAGTTAATTGCAAGGGATTTGCATGGGAATGAATGGAAATTCAGACATATCTTTCGGGGTGAGTTATAAAGCTGTCATTGATTCCTATGTTTTAAATGCAAATGTGGGAATTTTTCTGTCTGTTTGAGACCTCTTTTTTTCTTGCAGTGGGCTGAAAATGAGATAGGATTTTGTTTACAGTGTTTGACTTTGGTGTTGTTTTTTATGCAGGCCAGCCTAAAAGGCATCTACTTACCACTGGATGGAGTGTATTTGTGAGTGCTAAAAGACTCATTGCTGGTGATTCCGTGCTGTTTATCTGGCAAGTAATTTTATTGTTCTTCGCTCATCAAAGTGACCTATTATTTTATTTTGGTATTGTTTTGAGCTTCGTTAATTTCGTCAGCAAGTGTTTGATGTGTTATTAATGGTGTATATCTTTCTTCTTTTATATAATAGGAATGAAAAGAACCAATTGCTTCTTGGCATCCGGCGTGCTAATCGACCACAAACTGTGATGCCTTCCTCAGTGTTGTCGAGTGATAGCATGCACTTGGGGCTTCTTGCTGCAGCAGCTCATGCAGCTGCAACAAATAGCCGGTTCACCATTTTCTATAATCCACGGTACGGGTAGTATACATATGCTATACTTTCTATTCTTGATATATTTCCTCTGGTTGACATTATTTTCTTGATTTTAAATTCAGCGCTAGCCCATCAGAATTTGTCATACCCTTAACGAAGTATGTTAAAGCTGTGTATCATACACGAGTTTCAGTTGGTATGCGCTTCAGGATGCTGTTTGAAACTGAGGAGTCAAGTGTGCGGAGGTGCGTTTTTATTTTTTTTTCTTGTTGATATCATGTGAATGCTTGCCTTTTTTAAAGTCTAATAAGTTACTAAGGAAAATACACTATGATTTTATTGATGATAGTAAGACTTATTTCTTGTGCAGATACATGGGTACAATAACTGGCATTAGTGACTTGGATCCTGCCCGGTGGCCAAATTCACATTGGCGCTCAGTCAAGGTCTGTAAGGAAGCTATTGATATTTTGTTCAATATATATAAGTACACTAAATGCTTCTTTTATATCCATATATTAGATTTCTATTTCTAATATATTGCTCATATATGGTTCCTACATATCAAAGAAAGAATTTGAAGTCATCGAATTGGATTGCAGGTTGGCTGGGATGAATCTACTGCTGGAGAGAGGCAGCCTCGAGTGTCTTTGTGGGAAATTGAGCCATTAACAACCTTTCCTATGTATCCATCGCCATTTCCCCTTAGGCTCAAACGCCCTTGGCCTCCAGGACTGCCTTCATTCCACGGTAATTCTTGCCACATAGAGAGCTTAAAAATGGACTATCTTTTGACATCCTAAGGTTGTTTTGTTTATGCATCAGTGGAAACTCATTCTCATTGTGCTCCCCATTTTTTCTTGCATGAAATGCTAGCAGGAATGAAGGATGATGATTTTGGGATTAATTCTCCGCTGATGTGGCTTCGAGACACTGATAGAGGGCTTCAGTCTCTTAATTTCCAGGGGATTGGAGTTAGTCCTTGGATGCAGCCAAGGTTTGATCCCTCCCTGCTGAATATGCAAACTGATATGTATCAAGCCGTTGCTGCTGCTGCTCTTCAGGATATACGGACTTTAGATCCTTCCAAACAGCATCCTGCTTCGTTACTTCAATTCCAGCAACCACAGAACTTCCCAAACAGGACTGCTGCTTTAATGCATTCCCAGATGATGCAGCAGCCACAACCTCAGCAATCTTTTCAAAGTAATCAAGAGAATCAGCATCCTCCCCAATCTCAGTCACAAACTCAGATGCATCTTCAGCAGCAACTACAGCATCAGAACTCATTAAATAGTCAACATCATCACCACAACCAGCAATCACAACCACAAATGCAACAACAACAGCAACCACAACAACTGGTAGAGAATCCGCAGATTTCCAGTGCTGTCTCTACAATGTCTCAGTTTGTTTCAGCACCTCAACCTCAATCACCACCAATGCAAGCTATCTCTTCACTGTGTCAACAGCAAAGTTTTTCTGATTCAAATGGAAACCCTGTGGCCACTGCTAATGTTTCTCCCCTGCACAGCATCTTGGGTTCATTTCCCCAGGATGAGACAACTCACCTTATGAACCTTCCTAGAACTAGCTCTTGGGTTCCTGTTCAAACTTCAGGTGCATGGCCCTCCAAGCGAGTGGCAGTGGATCCTCTCCTTTCTTCCGGGGCATCTCAGTGTATTCTGCCTCAGGTGGAGCAGTTAGGGCAGCCACAGAGTACCATGTCTCAAAATGCTATTACATTGCCGCCCTTTCCTGGTAGGGAGTGCTCAATAGACCAAGAAGGAAGTACTGATCCACAAAACCATCTGTTATTTGGTGTTAATATAGAGCCCTCATCTCTTCTAGTGCATAATGGGATGTCAAACCTTAAGGGGGTCGGCACCAATAACAATACCTCAACCATGCCCTTCCAATCCTCTAATTACCTGAATACCACAGTCACCGATTCTTCATTGAATCCTGGAATGACGCATAGCATTGGTGATTCAAGCTTCCTGCAGACCGCAGAAAATGCGGGGCAAGGAAACTCAACAAACAAAACCTTTGTTAAGGTGAGCTTTTCCCTATGTGATTATATCTTTTGAGTCAATATTTTAATTTTAACTCATTGTTATTCATGTTTTGCAACGAATGTTCATTTTATAATTTTTGGTTACAGGTTTATAAATCAGGGTCCTTCGGAAGATCACTGGATATAACTAAATTCAGCAGCTACCATGAGCTGCGCAGTGAGCTGGCTCGCATGTTTGGCCTTGAAGGCGAGTTGGAGGACCCTGTGAGATCAGGCTGGCAGCTTGTATTTGTAGACCGAGAGAATGATGTTCTTCTCCTCGGCGATGGGCCCTGGCCGTAAGTATCCTGCTGTCCATGCTTCTTTTTTTGCTCCTTTTCCTTTTTTGATGCAGATATAGGGGCCTTTTTTACTGATGGTATGGTTGTTTGTTTTATATGATTAACATCTTGAGAAATAATGGAATTGCACAAACTTCATTACTTTTTGTCCTTCCGATACCATATTTAGGATGGTGGGGGTCTGTATTGTGTACAATCTTTTATGACATGCATGGTTTTTCTCTTGACAGGGAATTCGTAAATAGTGTATGGTGCATCAAGATACTTTCGCCACAAGAAGTGCAGCAAATGGGCAACTCCGGCCTCGAGCTCTTGAACTCGGTTCCCGTTCAGAGGCTCTCTAATGGCATCTGCGATGACTATGTGAGCCGTCAAGACCCGCGAAATTTGAGCTCTGGGATAACAACTGTGGGGTCTTTAGACTACTGAATCATGTGACTGTCAATACTAGGCATTCCTTCCTTCTATCTATCTATTTTGTAATATTACCCTTTGCTTCTCCACCCTTGTCATGGGTGTGAAGTGAAGTTCTGCCCAAATGTAGTTCATAGCCTCCATCCTACTCTTTAAGCGTTTTTGTTTTCATGTCTCTTCCTGCTAGGACCATTCATGAAAAAACTAATACTGTAACTATATATGGCATCTCATCATGGTGCCTTGCTACATTATTACAATACTTAATCCGTTAGGAATTCAATGCGTGAAGATAGTTCTCTCTCTAGAATTCATCAATAACTTGCAAGGAACTTTACTTACTTTTCATCCCCATTTTGGCCTAATGTTTGGGATGCATGAATATAAACATGTGTCATGTTATGAAAGGACAGGGTCATACACAAGTCATAAATTGGTATATCTTTGTCTTCCTTGAAAAGTAACATGAGAGCATGACTATATATATATATATCCCGGATCTATTTAAGGTGAAAATTCCTCTAAGAGGTTAAATCTCATTGTATGTGAAGAATCAAATGCATGATGTGATTTTGAGAGAGTATTTTAATTAGTTGAACTCCTATAGCTTTGATGAGGTTTGGTAAAAAGTGTAATGCATGAAGATGAATGGCTAATATATAGAACATAGGTGGCTACTTTGATGGATGAGCCTTGTTGTTGAGTGGTGTGATGGGAAAAAAGAGAGATAGTGACTCATTGAGCATGAAGAGAGTACACCAAAGCCATGTGGTGTGTCTCTCTGATCATTCAAGTCACTTATGTCCTTACATTAATGTGAAAGTGGCCTCACTACTTGTCGTCTTATAGGTTTTGGCCATGCACCCTTTTACCTTGCTTCTTATGCTTTTACTTCTTCAATGGCAATGCCAAAGCTGTACATTTTGTCCATTTCGATCTTTGCTTGCTTGCTGAATGATCATTATACCTTCTTCGTGCTTTATTGGTGTCCCCATCTAGTTAATTGGAATCACTAAATTCAAGCATCGCAAATTATATATACATATCCATCCTTAGCTTGCATGCAATAATGTCTTTTTGGGTGTCGTTTATTGCAAGTGAAAATAACATGGAAACTATATGTACATACATTGTTCCTCAATGATTGAAAGGGTACAAATTACTAGATTTAGAATATGGTTAAGCCAAAAGCAGTAGAACAACAACAATGCTAATTGTAGGCAAAGTATAATGGCTATAGAAACAAGTACAAAGAAAAATAGGTGATATTCATGTTCAGTACAAAGAAGTATTATATTTTATGCTATAATAAATAATATTTTTATGCATGAATCTCACACTGTGTTATTAATTATTCGTATAGGACGATATATGGTAACTTTAATTTGTGTGAGGGATCAACTTGAAAGCATATATATGTATATATATGCAATTTACTAAGATAAAGAAAGTGGTGCAATCATTTTAACGATAGAAAAAAAAGATGCGAATTTGAATCGGCAATTGACTCCACAATCAATGGCACATGTAGAGAGGTGGACCTCAAAAAAGTAAAATTATATTATATATCAATATATATATGATGACATTGGTCACTCATATCCAAATTTGATAACTAACGGAATAATGCTAGATCTAGTTAGCCAATAAAGAAGCTGGAATAATAATGATAGATCTGAAAATGTGTAATAAGAAAGTCCTAAGAAACTACAACATTCTAAGTCATGTACACAATTGGGAACATTAGAAGCATTGTAATTTCCATCATAATTTTCTATTTATAAGACCTTCGTTAGTTTTGAAGATTTGAACTTAATTATGATGTTCATGTTTTGAGAGAACAGTATTACTTTTGTGATGGAGATCTATTGATCATCTCAAATTCATTTGATTTCAATTAGGATATGTGATGTCTCATATGATTAATAATAAATTACGCAGTCCATATATATAAAATGCCGTGGTGAATAAAATCACAGAATTATATTAGTTTGTAGTTTTTGTTTTGTTGCTTTGAAAGGTGAATAGCATTGGAATGAAATGTAAGGAAAGAAGCCTAATAGAGGGCACTTTTATAGTTTTTTTTTTTTACTAGACCAACGGTTCTCCAGTCCGATAGGCCAAGGACTAATTCGTTGCAGTGTGGAGCTCCATTTAAGGATTTAATCGCTGGCCAATGAGTTGCTGCATACACAAAAGGTGGAGATCGAACTCCCGACCCTTACTTAAGCGGACAAATGAGTTAACCACTTCACCCAGTTGGCTAGGACACTTTTATAGTTGTGGGCACTTAGTACTAGCTAGCTAAATAGGGCATCCACTAGCTAGGTAGGAATAAGGTGGTGGATGCATGATGTGATGATATAAAAGTTGGAGGGAGTTGAGTGAAGGATTCATGTTGTGGGGCATATATATGCCTTATTTGTGGGAGCCTTTTTTCTGGGTATGGAATGGTGACCAGGTAGGCCACTATCTACACTATTTAATAATGCCAATCAAAACCTAGGCCTAGGGTTGCCAACCCAACAACCTTAGCCCACCCCACCCCACCCCCTTCTTTCATTTTTAGTTGAGATAGAAGTAGCCCCTTATTGTTCTTAATTCTTCATCTAGCATCTAGTTTAGATTTTGTGTCAATTCACACCTCATTCATCATTAGACTACAATTAAATGGAATTTTAACGATAAATAAAGTGTGAATCCACTTGTAAAATATTGTACTTCAAATAATAGTTCTCTTGTTATTAGTTGTTTTTTTTTTCTCTCTTTTTCTTGGAGAGTCAAAGTACTATTCTATGGCATTGCTATGTCACCCATAGCATGACCAAAAAGGTTGTAATAACCTTGTTTAACACGTGTAGAGATCTTGTCGTTTCTTGTTTCCCACTGTACAAATTAACACTGCATATTCTGCACTCTTTTGTCATCAAAAGTTTAGGCATATATAAATAAGCGCTTCCTTAACCACCATGCAAATACTATGCACAACTATTAAATTGACTATCCAACTATTTATTTATTTTAGTTCTAATGGATTATGCGTAAGACTACAACAAGACGATATATGTAAGAAATTGGCAATAATGCAATATTGAAAAGATGGCAACATCAATTTGACTAATTAACCTTACGTACGAGATTGATAATAATAATTAGTTCTTGTTACGAAATTAATTCCATTGGTGGCTAAGGTGATGATAATCAATTTATTTGTCATAGAACGATTGGCGTTGGCAATTGAAATGGACAATGCATAGTAACATGGGAATGTCTGTTTATGTACGTTGTTCATGTTATATATATATATGGGATGGATCCATATATGTATGTCACTGACAAATTAACCAATTTCATATGAGAAAAGAAACAAAACAAACAAACAAAAAGTTTAATTTTGATGTACTAACAAAATTTCCAATAAAATTTCCATTGACATTATTATATTTAAATAATGAATATAAAAAAATTCATGCTTATTTGTTAATTTATATAAAAGTATAATTTTGATGCACGGAAAGTGTAAATGTATTTTACACTGTCATCTAATCAAAACACTTCCATTTGTATGAATTTTCAGATAGTAAGGGAGAGAAATACAATGACGTGACACATGATTAATGACAAAAACGAAAAAAAAAAAAAGTCCAAAAGACCAAAACTAAACTCGAGGCTTATATATAAGGTGCTAATTCTTTCTTTTTAGCCAAGAGGCCCTATCCCTTTTTGGTCGAAAAGAAGTCCTAAATGATTATTCTAGTAGTAGGAATTGGGCCAGATTAGTGGGCCTCAGGCCCTACGATAATTTGGGCTTTCGGGTCAAATTGGAAACCACAGAGACTAGGGTTAGGGTTTATGAGGAGCACTGCTTGCCTTGCCTTCATAATTTAGATTACAATTTTTCCTTCCCTTGCTTACTCCTCATCGTCACTGTCGCGCCGCTTGTAACAATGGTACTCACTCCCTTCCTTCCCTTCGCTCTTTGTTTCCCCCTTTCATCTATTCATTATGTTTGGCTATGCCCCTCTTTTCTTTTGTGTCGATTGAGATAATCAAAAGAGTTTTTAGTTAAAAAACATTTTTTTATTATGATTTTGTTTAAAGGAATGTTAATCTTGGTTGGAAATCTATTCGTGGTTGATTTTCTGTTGGACTATTCGATTCCTGGAAGCTTGGTGGTGTTAATTTTAGCTAGTTTGAGTACAAACACAAGAAATGATTGGTTTGCTGAGATAAAAAAAGCTGCAAATTTTGATTTTAAAGAGACGATGATACTAGAACTAGGTTTATGAATGGATGGGCTGTACTAAATTACTATTTACTGAGATTTAGACATTGGATTTCATAGAGATCATTTTTTTTTTCAACATTCAGACTTTACTGTGATCTTCATGATATGGAAAACCATTGATCTTTTATATTTAAGTTTAACACCTTTTTCTTTGGGTCTGTCTTATTAGTTCATCATCGTTAGGGTTAATTCATGGTCACTGTTGCTGATATAATATGCTGATTTTTCAAATGGTCTCTTAACATGTGCGAGTGGTGCTATTTTCTTTTCAGCCTAAGCAAATCCACGAGATTAAGGATTTCCTTCTCACTGCCAGAAGGAAGGATGCTAGGTCAGTGAAAATCAAGAGGAGCAGAGATGTGGTCAAGTTCAAGGTCAGATGCTCAAAGTACCTCTACACACTCTGTGTCTTTGACCCTGAGAAAGCTGATAAGTTGAAGCAGTCACTTCCTCCTGGTATGAGATTGAAGTTGCAATTTTAGGGTTTTACATTTTCTTGTTGGATTCCCTTGGTTTGACTGTATGCTAATGGCAAGATCTTCATAATAAAATTGAAAGAATGTTTGGATGGGATAGAATTGAATATAGTTTTGGCAAATTTTGGACTCAAAAAAGTTAATGAAAATATTTAATTTGATGTAACATCAATATGCTCATTTTTGTGCTCTGCAACTTATAACGTTCTTGATCTTTTCAGGTTTGAGTGTTCAGGACCTGTAGAGGTGTGCTGAGTTGGTGGAGCAAGTGAGGGGCATTTAATTCTTGTTTGGTTTTCCTTTATTTGGAGCTTGAGATTTTTGTGAAATGATGTTATATTTAGATAACTTCTAGGAAGAGGACACGGTTATTTTCATTTTGTTATGAATTAGTGTTGTTTTTTTGTCCAATTGAAGAAATCAACAATGTGGAACTATATGGATGAAATCATAGTCTGTTTTATTTTTGCATTTTTTTCCAGTAAGGCTACAATTAGCAGATACAATACTAATGCTTTAATAGCTCTATTTTTAGGGTAAATGATTTTGTGAGCAAATTTAATCATAGTAAAAAGTAATTTGAAGTGAGAGGAATTAGTGTTTTAACCGTCTTCTTGAAGCTCAAACAGTTAACACTGATTACTTATTTTCTTTCATTTAAGCTCTGTTGTGTGATTGCAAGTTCTGTGAAATTTCACTTACAAATTGACCTCCGAGCTTTTTTGAAATTTACTTCACATTTTCTTTATTAGTAAAATTTGCTTAAAAAAGATCATTGAATTTATTTAATTGTTATATTGATATAAAGTTTAGATGGATAACAATGAATGCAAAAATGTTCACTTGGTACTTCGTAGAAAGCAGATATTTTAACTTTTTGAAGACAAATCTTCGCCTTGTAAACACAACATCTCAG